>JAADVE010000254.1:0-24399 GCA_023334595.1 Pythium utonaiense | reverse complement strand
TGATTGGTAGTGGACAAAACACCAACGTGCAAATCGTTGTAGCCCCAACCACCATTCTTCGCCAACACCTCGACCATCTTGGACACGAGCTTGTAATTACCCGCCCGAGCAGCTTGCGCAACGTGCACTGGAGTCTCGTTGCCATTCACCCACTCTCCAGTCGGCTGAAGTGCTGTAAGCATCTTCACACTCGACGACGGATGGCTCCAGAACGTGTCCAGTTTATCTGCATCACTGCAGCCATTCTCCGAATCCTCAAGCAACGCATTGTTACCCTCTCGGCCTCCACGACTTGCATTGATCGGACGTCGGTTGTAGTCGCTGAATGAACTTGTGTGAGAGCCAGTAGAGTGGGATGGTAGCGACACTGTTGGTTCACTCGCAAGTTTTCCTGACTTGAGGCGATAGGCCTCCAGAATCGTCGCAACCATCTTGACATCGTCTGCTTCCCTCGCGTATTCAAGTGCAGTCTTCTTTACATCTACGCTCTGATAGGCGCGGAACGAGAAGACATGCTTGCGCATCGCTTCGTCCTCAATCAAAGAGCCCAGCAGTGTGTGGTTCTTCGTACGGACAGCACGCATGATCTCTCGATTAGAGGACAATAGGTCTCCTTTGCACGCATCAAAGTCTTGGTCGCCACTGAGTTCGCGGTCCGTGTACTTGGCCAGATCAACCGTCGTGTACAGCGGTGGGATGTGCATCGCAGCGATACGCTTGCTCTCCTTCTTGGACACTTTGGCTTTCGCGATACGTCGACCTCCTCCTCCACCGCGGCGCTTTCGCGTGACGCTGTTCTCGTCATCATCGTCGTTTTCACTCTTGATCATCTTGCGCTTGGACTGCTTCTTCGGCACGGGTGGCGCCTCCTCCTCCGAGTCTTCCTCGTCCTCAGGCGTGGACTCTCCACGCGTACGCCTCAGACTTCGTTCCACACGCGCAGTCGATCGAGTCGTCAGCTCCATTTGGTTCGTACCGGGCACATCCACCAGAAAGACGTGGCACAGAATCGTCTGCACGTCGATCAGGTCGTCGTAGGCGACCTCATAGCGGCGTCCACGCGACGAATCATCGCCATTCACACAGTTCAACCACGTCACGCGGATCGCCGCATCTTCGTCGTCCAGCATGTCTTCCGTCACGTCGTCCTGGAGCTGCGCCAGCCAAAACGCCTCCGGCGCTGCGCTCACGGCCTCCGCGCCTTCCTCATCGGCGTCACCGTCCTGCTCTGCTGCCTCCGCCTGCGTGCGCTTGCTGCGGCGCGTTTTCTTCGTTGCCCTCGACTTCTTCGTCACGTTCTTCTTCGTCTGGAGGCCGTTTGTGGCCGCCGCTGTATCGGCAAACACCGCCACGAACGTCTGCGCCTCCATGGCGACGTCCCAGTCGCGCTCCGTCCAGCGGCGCTTCGCCAGCGACGCGCTGGTGTCGTCTGCGTCCGCGCGGCGTTGCATTTCCTCCAGCTTCTTGTGGCGGGTGGTCCGATGGAAGATAATTCGTAAATGACCGCGCAAAAAGTTGGCGAAAACGCCAACAAATCTCACCGGCGGTCACGGGAACCCATGGTGTTCATGAGTCATTCCGTCCTGCGGTCTCAACACGTTGGTCCAATAGATTACCGTATATCTCACATGGGTAAATTACCGTATATGTCATCACGTGTGACGTCGCCATCCTCTGCGGTAATTAATCGACAGAGACAACAAAACATGTAACTTACATCTAGTGAGTGATTGTCATCGTGGGTGAGTGCTGGTCGGTGGGTTGCTGTTGTTGAAGTGACTCATTGGATCCGGTGACAGCTCACCACAGAAGAGACTCACAGGGCGGTCTTGCTGACCTGCAGCTGGGCGGCTACTGCGCCGAGCTTGGGCTGAGCGGTTCCTCTTGCCGTCAACGCGTACTTTGAACCAACTTTCGACCCCGCCTTCTTGAAGATCGAGCCGCGCGTGCTCACTGTGGAAGCCTGTGTGGACATGTTGGACGAGCCGGACGAGGACTCGGCGTGGAGGCGGTGGATTTTGGGCACGAGCATAAACGACATCACGAGAGACGTACAGACAAGCAGACAGCCAGCGAGGAAGACGTAGAAGACCCCAGCGGGCATATCCACGAGGTACGCGAGCGGCAGGATCACCAGACAGCCTATGAGCACCATCATACTGGACGCAAACATCCAAATGGACTCTTGGAAGTCGTTCGAGATGTTGCGGATGAGAAACGACGAGTAAATCCCCATGAACAGCACGATGGTCTTCCAGAACACGAGCAGCGCGTTGAAGATGAAGCTGCTAGAATGGCACGAGATGTGGTCGATATCTCCTCGGAACTCTTTGGCTGGCTTGAGCTCGATCGTGGGCTTCGGATAATCAGCAATAAACCATGCGCCGAGGATCAGAACATCGACGATGACAAGCAGTAAGAAGATCTTGGCCATGAGTGCTGACGAGACCGTGGCCTTCTTAAAAGACGTCTTCATGAACACACGATACACTCGAAGTGACTTGACGAACAACGCACCGAAGATGGTGGTGAAGCCCAGAGCCACAAAGACTGGTCGTGCGCCACACAGGAAAGTGGTGGGTTGTCCAGCATAGAGCAGCGCTGCCACGCACATCATGACTCCGCCGAAGACTACGAGTGAGAGAAACTCCCATTGTGACCTCTTGATGATCGGCAGATCCCGGCAGTAGATCACAAATCCGATCGCAAATATCAACACCGCGATGATGATGCCGTCGATCACTAGCACGGTGAGGAAGATGGGCGAGTCCGTCGGCATGTAGTCACAATCAACGCGCACATCCGATGGAAGCTCCTCGCCTCCATCACACTCGAATGACTTACCCGTATCCTGGGGATCTGGCAAGAGCCACCAATAGTTGACCGTGCGCTTGGCTGCCTTGTCACACGCTGTGATGTTGTACTTGAAGAACGATGAATCACAAGGCGGTTTGGTGTGGATCCAGCTCTGCCATTTCGTCGGGTCTGCTTGAATCCACTTGCACTTTCGACTCGTTTTGATCGGAGCTGGAAGTTGGCGCAGGCCGCCATCACAATCGTACGCAACTGACGCGTTGTCCGGATCGGGAAAGTTCCACTGGAACGTAATGGTGCGATAGTTCTCCGTCGTGTTTTCACCCTCACAGCCTGCGAGTTCGTAGTGGACGTGCGTGTTGTAATCACAAAGCGGTTTGCGATCGATCCACTTGGTCCACTCGGCGTAGTTTTCCTTAATCCACGAGCATGCTGCCGTGAATGTCGGATCAGGATCGGTTTTATCGAGTGACGCGTCTCGATACCGGCGCAATAGGCTGTTCAAGTGTAGCTCTGAGATGGAGAACTTGGAGATGAACGGGTGAATGGGATCCGCGTTTTCGACAATGTAGGAAGCGTACTTCGTGAGCTTCGTGGACGGGAAGTCCACATCAACTCGATTCTTGGTCAGATCGTCAGGTTGAAAATCTCCTGTCGCCAGCAGGACCTTCTCTGGGGTTGATCGTGGCAGAAAAATGCGCTTGAAGATGTCTGGGTTCTTGATGTGAAACAAGTCCGGCTCGTAGTGGTAGAACAACACCGGGCGGTTGTTCTTGTACGCATCAAGCGCAAATTCTTGGACGCCGTTGTATCCAATAAAGCAAAAATATGCTGCGATCTCAAGGTTCGACAGCACAGCTTGCAGGTACCCTGGATCAAAGTAGTCGTACATCATTGCCACGACCATGCACTCCTTTTTGTCGACATCTTCACGTTTCGTACATGCAGGGGACTTTGAACACTGGTCCAAACAGCCCATGCTCTTGTCGTTGCAGCCCTTATCAGCCGGAGGAAAGAATGCCATGTTCTTCCTTAGCGATGACTCTGGCACAGCCTTGATGAGCTCCTCGTTGTACTTGTACCCCTTCCAAAAGTCTGCAAAGAGTGGCTGAGGCAGGTTCATCGAATCGTCTACAAACTTTGTCGTTGTGTAGAGCCCTGAACGGCCAACATAGCCGACGTCACCCGCCATATAGGATTCATTCGGTAGGGCGGGATTCGTTGGCAGCCATACTTCGAGGTTCAGATGGGTCGGCGTGCATTTTCCAGCACTGACGGACGTCATCCGATCTCTCATCTCCGCTGTCAACGTGTCATAGTACATTGAGACAGGCACCCCATGGATTTCTTGCGCGATGATCGAGAACACCACTGTCGTTAATGAGTGCGTGATCCAACCATTGAGCTCGACGACGAGCGTTCCATTGGTCCGTCCCTTGTCAAGCACTGCACCACTGGTCGCGTCAACAACGGCACCGACACCGTAGATAATCGCCCCGCTGGACATGCAACTCGACGAGAACGCTTTATTCGATGCTGTGCGTGCGTCATCGATGAAGTTGAGTGGGTGCTTGACAGCTGCGTGGAGAAACGGATGCACGAGACGGTTCTGGCTGTCACGCTGCTTACTATTCACACCAAGCGACTTCTCCATCGATGCCACCCACTCGTCCGTCAGACACTTGCCAAGGAAGTGGTTTGGCGCTACTAGAGCCTCCACACCTCCTTCTCCACTGCACCGCCAAACGTAGAGCCACGCGCACAGTGTGATCAGTCGGGACGCCACCATACTTTCCCATGAACGAGAGAGCTGGATTTTCTGTCAGAGCGAATTTGACTTCTTGGGCTGTGAGGCATCTCGGGTTCTGTCTTGATCGGAAGAGTCGCCAGTTCCCAACACCGAAGTAGCCGTTATGCGAACGGCTAGGGGCGCTTGAAATCCGTTGGTGGTTGGTGAAATCACGCGTTACCCGTCCAGTAGACCCCATCTCGCATTGAAGTCTCATTCTGTATGCATTTGTGCCACACGTTGCTCGAGGTGGCACGCAGATTGTGGTCTCTAGGTCGACGCAGATCCTCTCTCCTTCTCTTTGGTGTTCGGAAGATACGCTCGCAACAGGCCCCGTTGACTCGTGGTTGCTCTAGAGTCATGACATTGTAGCGGTCGTGACGTAAGAATAGCATCGCCAAGTGCCTCGTGGCGCATTTGCTACATCAGAACTGGGCGGCGTGTTCATCACAGGCTCACGTCCGAGAATGCTATCTGGGTTGATCGTCTTGTCCGAACATCGCTGACCATCACAACAGGCCGAAAAAAGATTGCGATTCCATTCTAAGATGAAAATGCGTTGGATCCACTTGATCTTGTCGGCCGAGTGAGCTGGATATGCGTGTTGGCCTTCGCAAACGCAAACACGGCATTAGTGTCTCTAGGAGTCGAGAACACTTCTCGAATCGGCTGGCGACCCATACACAGCAGTCATGACGCGACCCGGTGTTTCGTTCTACTTCTTCTTGCTCGCATGTGCCTTGGGCATGTTCGTCTCGCGCGTGAACGCTGTTGATCTTCCTCCAAACGCTCTTCTTGGCACGTGTCTCGATGACGACTGGGTTAAGTCAGTGGAGACCAAACTCAAGATCAACCACAACGATCGTGATGCACAAGGCAGGCTGGTTCACCCATTCTTGCACCCAGCTCTTCGCCACCAGCTCTTCTCCGTGGACGACTCTCGCACTGCCGCCAAGACCGCATACTCCAGTAGCTGTGTGCCCGCTGGTGCTACAATTCACCGAGCAGGTGCGACAGTTGACTTGAAAACTGGCGTTATCAGTGAGCCTGGTACCGTGAACGGATCACTCATTCTCGAGCTCAGCGGCTGGACGTCGCACTCACTGGCGACCCTTGTCTTCTCAATCCTCGCTGCAGAGGTGTACGGGTACAAGGTCTCCCACTACTACGTCACCGACACGTTGGCCTTGACGGAGCGAATGTCTTCAGTTCGTTCCGGCCAGTGCACGCCGACCCACTTGAATGTCGAGGTGTGGATTGCGGGCATTGAAGCCACACTGCAAGTGTACTCGAACGAGTCATACCCGGCAGGAGCTATCGGCTACTTCGGTCGATCCGGCCTGTACACGACTACAGCGTTTGTGGAAACTTCCATGAAAGCCACTCCTCCGCTCTTTGCAGACTTTTGGAAAGGCTACAGATACAACGAACAGTTGATCACGGCCATGCCCACGATGGATACGCTCAAAGCCAGCACGAATGTCTACCCACCTACAGAAGTGACGTGCGCAGACAAAAGCTTTGCCTGTGTTGGCGATACATCCTGTTCCAAATCTCGCGCTTGCGAAGACCGCGAGGGCCAGGGAGGTAAATGCATGGTCGTTGCGATGATGTACGACTACTACGATCCAGGCTATTTGCAGGCGGTGATGACGAATATCAAGATTCCGGCGTATTTTTGCTTCATTGGATACGGCGGCGTCCAGGACTTCGCGCTCAAAGCTGCGGAGGACAAGAAAGCGGTGCTGTTCTATCACTACGAGCCCGAGCTTTTCCACCTGACGAACCCAGGGGCCTTCCAGCGAGTCTTCCTACCTCGGTCGATTCCAGAGCGTGTGGTTCTCGCAACCGGCCTCTTCGGTGACATAGATTCCTCCGATAACCCGGTAGATGTTGATTTCCCGACGACCAAGCTCACGAAATACGCAGCGTCATTCTTGCAGAGTGCTCTGCCCATCGGCCAGCTGATCTCCAAGTTCACGCTCCAAGAGCTCGATATCAACGATCTCTTGCGCAAGTTCTTGACTGCTTCAAAGGACGCGACTGAACCCGATCCGACATTTCGAGCGGCTTGTCGATGGGTGCGTGAGAACTACGCAGTGTGGTCGCTGTGGATGGACCGACTACCCATCTGTACGTTTGATACGCACATTCGATACGATGTGTCTGGCTGCAACGGTACCGAGCGGGTGATCACCTTCCACTGGACTCAACCGAACCCTGACGACGCGACGCTTCCGTACAACTGTGATGGAGGCACAACCTCGCTTCCTGCACCATTACACACCAGTCGAAGCTGTGACTGGATCGAGGCCAACACTGCAAAGTGGCGGGACTGGAATCAAGCGAAACCCGAATGCGACGCGAGCTTCTACAAGTACAATATCACCGACTGTGACTCGAGTGCGAAACGCCTTGTGAAATACTGGTGGCTTCTTCCGGATCCAAAGGACGCCACCAAGTCCTTCGAATGTTCAGGCGGTGCTTCGCTCCCGGATGATGTGTCAGTCGACTGTGAGTACATGCCAACATCAGCTCCAGCCTTCTTCGTCATCGTAGTGCTCGCCGGCATCTTTATCGTCGTCCTCATCGCGGCAATCGTCTTCGTCTTCGTTGAACGTGGCAAGCCCATCGTGAAGCGCTCGCAGTACGAGCTCCTCATCTTAATGATCATTGGTGGCATTCTCGTCTGCATTGCATCCGTGCTTTACGCTGGCAAACCGACGCACGCGCTCTGCGGTGGTCGTCCGCTGACGATCTCGCTAGGATTCACTACGATCTTTGGCTCCCTGTTCGTGAAATCTCTCCGCGTGTACCGGGTGTTCATGCGATCCGCGATGAAGCGAGTCACCGTGACAATGACCATGATGTTCAAGGTCTTCGGTATCTTCTTGGCCGTCGACATCCTTATCATAGCGGTTTGGTTCATCGTTGACTTCCCCTCGCCAACAACCACGACGACAAGCGCCGTTGAGTTCCGAGGCGACATCGATATCGTCACGTGCAAGTCGACCAGCTTTCTCTTCACAGCAGTCCTCATGTTCTGGAAGGCCATGGTGCTGCTCTCTGGGCTCTACTTGTCTTTTCTCATTCGCAACGTCTCAGCAGATTTCCAGGAATCGATTTGGATCTTCGGCTCGAGCCTCATCGTGCTCATTGCTTGCATGGTCGTTCTGCCCCTGGCCTACCTCGTCAAGATGGCGGCAGCTATCTTTTACGTCTTCCTGGCGGCTGCATTCTTGCTCTCGACCGCCGTGGTGATGGGGATGATGCTGATTCCCAAGCTCCTTCGACTCAATGAGGTGGCCAAGAGCTCTCGTTACACCGAAACCGGTGCGACACAAAGCGGGCAACACCTACTTCAAAGGGCTAGCGCTGGTTCTGCATCCGTCCTCGTCGCTGCTCCGAGGCCTCGTACAGGAAGCGCCACTACGCACATCCAGCCCATGACAACCATGGGTGATACCGACACTGAAGTCACTCGCGCGTAGATGATGCAGCAAATACTTTGTTTGGTTGAGAAGAGATCACTCGTTTCCGCATTTATCAATCTTGGGTTCGCAGCGCCTTAGGCGCGTTCGTTGCGTCGATCTCATGCAGAAGTTGAGCGGCTCGCTGGACCACACTTTGCGGGCATCCAGCAAGCGCCGCAGTGTGGATGCCATACGAATGTGGGGCCAAACCCTTCACGACGCGATGGGAGAATACCAATTGCGCGAGACTGAAAGAGCCGTCTGCGTCGTGACGTCGTTGTCGCTCGAGAACCTCCATTCGGTACAGTTGCAGTTCGTCTTGGAGATCCGTCGAGATCAAACGTCCGAGAACCGTGAAGTGGGTCGCGAATAAAGACCGAACTTGCTTTTCACAAAGCGCTTCTAGCACAGCTCCAGCGATCGCGATGCCGTCATTGACCGCTGTCCCACGGCCAACCTCGTCCATCAGCACGAAAGACCTGGAAGTCGCTTGGGTCAGGATGGTCGCTGTTTCTTGCATCTCGACCATGAACGTGCTTTTGTCGGAAGCCAAGTCATCCGCCGATCCCACACGGCAGAATAGCTTGTCGACGATACCAACGCGAGCGAAAGTTGCCGGCACATAGCTGCCAATCTGAGCCAAAATCACGAGGTGGGCGCTCTGGCGCAGGAACGTGCTCTTACCACCCATATTCGGGCCGGTAAGTAGCCAGCAGGCCCCGCTGTCTTGGCCTCCGTCTATGGACGGAGACGAACTCGCTGATGGAACAAGGTGCAGACTGTTCGGGACGAACGCACGGGCACCAGCTCTGGAGTTCTTGCCTTGCAAGTGTGCAGCCTCTACGACTGCGTGTCGGCCGTTCTCGATATGGAGTTCGGTGTTCATGTCAAGCATAGGCCGAGAGAAGTTCCGATCCAGAGCGACTTGACTGTGCGAGCAGATGACGTCGACCTGAGCTATTGCGACTGCGATTTCTTGTAGACTGGTGGAGATGGCAAGCACAGCATCTCGCAGAGAATCGAAGATCTCGCGCTCAATCCTCTCCACTTCTTGCGCAGCCTCCATCAGTTCTCGATTCAGGTCCTTGAGTTCCTTGGTTCGATAGCGCACGGAGTTCTTGAGAGACTGGATCATCTCGAGACCATCCAATGGCTTCAGTCCAGATATATCAGCGCCTTGTGTTAGGGCCAGCTTGTTGTTTTCTTCATGGGGGATATCAATAAAGTATCCTTTCTCTGGTTGATATCCTACTCGGAGTCGGGTTGATCCGACAAGTTGGCGGTACTTTTGCTGGAGAACGTCCTTCTGAGATATTTGCGGGTCAACAGTTGCCACCGATCGCCACTTGTCGAGTTCAGCACTGTAGCCAGATCTGACGAAGCCGTTCTTAGAGTTAAGAGCAGTGGCTTCTTCCGAGAGCGCGGACAAAATCGTCGTTGCGACAGCGTCAATGCTGGTTCGCTGTTCCGCCACGATGGGTGAGAGCCGTGAAACACATTCTCGAAGTAGGGCCGGCAGTGGTAGCATGCGCTCCAGCTGCTTAGGGTCAGTACTTTCCAAGAGCCCTGCTAGCACTTGCGCTTCTCGGATGGTCAGCGCAATGCTCTTGAGATCTTTCGGTGTTCCCACTCCGGCTGACAGCCGCTGGATGCTGCGCTCCATGTCGAACATTTGCGCGAGCTGCTTACGCACGCGCTTTAGCACCATTTCTTGCTCGTAAAAGTACGTGACAGCGTCGAGCCGTTGGCCAAGGAGGGCGAGGTTTGCCAGTGGCGATGCTAAATGGGACTGCATCGACGAATCAGACGTGATGAATCCATCAAAGCCACGCAACCAAGCACAGTACGTACCGCAAGTAGCCGCGATCCCGCAGGGGTTATCGTCTCGTCAATACAGTGGAGAAGGCTGGACTGCTTCGTACCGGCCAGCGACTTTGTAATCTCGAGACCCTTCCAGGCACTGGCATCGATGATCATGTGGTCTGCACTTTCTAGATGCTGAGGTTTGCGCACGTGCAGACCTGCTGACTGATTTTGCTGCGTGAAGGTAACATAGTCAACGATGGAAGCCGCAGCACTCAGTTCAACTCCACCGTCTACACTGCGACCAGCCGCAGCCTCGCTAACTTGGAGCTTTGAAGAAGCCGAAAAACTCTCAGTTGGCCGATACGTCTTCATGCACGAGCTCGGAAGTGCATCCTCGAGCAACTGGTGAAGCTCTAAGTGCTCCGACACCTTACCCACGTCACTAGCGACGTCATCCCTGGGTCTCCAAGCTTCCGGAATCAAGATCTCTCGTGGCGAACAGCGCACAAGTGTGCTTGCGAGTCGATCAGCGGGTGCGGTGGTCGATACAAACTCTCCCGTCGACAAGTCTGCCCACGCAACGCCCCACATTTCGTTGCCTGGGACTGCAAACACGGCAGCGAGGTAGTTGTTCTCCGCTGGACTCAGCATGGCCTCCTCCACGAGTGAGCCAGGCGTGACGATACGCACGACCTGGCGATCCACGAGCGACTTGTAGCCGCGCTGCCGTGCGCTGGACGCACTCTACAAGCAGCAGAACGACGCCCCCACATTAGCTACCTCGCCCCGCACGAGTCCACACGAGCCCACTCTAGTCCTCTCTCACCTCCACCTGGTTGCAAATGGCGACTTTGACGCCGTGATGCATCACCTACACACGCAAGCAGCCCCATCAATGAATCCTCCACGTTCTTCAGATGAGTCGACTTGGTCAGACAGCGCAGCCAACGCACCAGTTTCTCGACGTACGAGTCCAGCGACGACATGGGAAACCCCGCCATATCTTCAAACGCGCTCGTCTGCTTCGACTTGCGCGTCAGCGCCAGATTCAGCAGCTACACAGCGCCGTATTCGCATCGCATAAGCCTCCGCAACACGCTCTCCCACAACAAAACGAGGAGATGCCGCCACTCACATGCGAGGCGCGGCGCGCGTCTTCGCCGAAGAACTCGTAGAAATCGCCCACCTGGAACAGCAGCATACAGTCTGCGCAACGAGCAGCCGTGAGACCCACGCGAACGCGAGAAAACCGCGTGCGGACGGACCTGGATATGCCTTCTTCCGGTCCAGATACTGCTGGACCATGGGCGTCAACGCCTCGGTCCCACGGCTACTGGACGCAAATCCCGCCGCAGATCGCATGAGCAGAGAGCTCTTTCTCTGCTCGACACGATGAAGTGCCTGCAGACGCCCACCGTATCGCGTATGTGCCGCCATAGCGCGCGTCGTTCGCCGCATCATGGTGTCCGTCGGTCTGTTTGCTTGTCCACTCACCGCCAGGAAACGTACTGAGATAAGTCGCCACGGCTCTCCAAGAATACAAATGTATTTGACTTTGACGAAAGTATTATATTTGTGTTTCAATCTTGATCCATCCGGATGTGTGGCGCACTTTTTCACCAATACCATCTGGATTTATCTGAATTTCAGCTAATCAGAGGCAGTCTCACCACGTGTAAGTGGCAGAGGTCGCCAGCGCAAGTGAGCTGCTCGTCCGCACGGGAGCTGCTGAGCCATTGCGGACGCTGTCTTCGTGCTCGCCAGTCCACCTCAGTATCCAACAGGAAGACACGGACACGACCGCCACCATGAGCAAGACCATCTATGTGTCGTCGCGCAAGAGCCAACTGGCTATGGTCCAGACCACCGAGGTCATCGGCATGCTGAAGGTACGGCGGAGACGGAGACCATGGGAGAGAGAGAGAGAGAAGTGGAGTGCTTGGGGGCTGACGGCGTGTATGTGGAGCAGGCGCTGTACCCGGACGTCGAGTTCATTGTCGGCCAGCAGGACACGATTGGCGACCAGGTCCTGGACCGCCACCTTAGTGAGTTGGGCACGCAGACGGCGTCGGGTCTGTTCACCAAGAGCCTGGAGGTGCGTGGAGCTTGCAAGAAGGGGGAATAGGCTGGTGGCCGACGGTGGGCTTATGCGATGGTGTGCTTGTAGGAGGACTTGCTTCTCGGCAAGGCGCGCTTCGCGGTGCACTCTCTGAAGGACATGCCAACGACGCTGCCGCCTGGACTCGTGCTCGGTGCGATTTGCAAGCGTGAAAGCCCAGAGGACGCTGTGATTATCCACCCAAAGCACAAGGCCAAGGGCATCCGCACGTTGAAGGACTTGCCTGCCGGCAGTGTTATTGGTACCAGCTCGCTGCGTCGCGAGGCGTTGCTGCGCAGTCAGCACCCAACTTTCGAGATCAAGACCATTCGTGGTAACATCCAGACGCGATTGGCGAAGATCGACGAACACGACGACTACGATGCGATGATCGTGGCTGCTTGTGGCTTCCGTCGTGGTGGCCTTGGCGACCGCATCGATGAGGTATGCTTTGTCCGCCATGGCTGCTTCTTGCGTATCAGATGTAACAATGCGATTCCCTTCTGTAGCTTCTCCCTCTGGACTCCTTCGGCTACGGTGTTGGCCAGGGCAGCATCGGTATCGAATGCCGTGCTGATGACGCTGAAATCCTCGAGATGCTGTCGAAAATTGAGCACGAGAAGTCTGCGCAGGTCTGCACGGCGGAACGTAGCCTGCTGTACACGCTTGAGGGTGGCTGCCAGGTACCACAGCGATTTCAATCGGTTTGACGCCGAGAAATCCTTTCTCACTCAATCGTTCTGATGCATAGATCGCTATGGGCGTGAACACCACGCTGGATGAGGATACGCTCACGCTCACTGCCACTGTGCTCTCGCGTGATGGCAAGAAGAGCATCCGCGGTAAGCTTGTCTTCCACCCAAGCCAAACGTGCGATTGCCACCTGACGATCTCTCCACATCGTTGTGATTCGTAGATACCATCACTGGCCCACGTGACGAAGCCGAAGGCCTAGGCAAGGCCCTCGCTGAGCGCTTCCTGAATAACGCGGAAGCCCGCGAGCTTCTTGGCAAGACGGGCGAGAAGCGTGCTCTCACCTACGGCGACGCGGAGGCTCCAGGTGATGCAGCCGCTGCTGCCGCCGCTGCGGCCGCTGCTCAGCAGTAAATAGTGTGAAGCGATCTCCAATCGGTCGATCTGCTTCTTCGTATAGTGTAGACATCAATGCAGTCGTGAGAAAGGCGACCTCATGAATCGTTGTAACTCAATGGGAACGAACTTGATGTGCTTGATCTCCAAAGGGCGTGGGTTCTCTGTTAAGTACGCCCCCACTAAGTACGTATTCGTATTTAGTGTAGGACACTACGGTACAGCAGGCCGTCGCTGGGTTTCCAGTCATTTGCTGTCGCAGCATCCATTGGAGCTCTCGGACATTGAGCTAATTCCTGAGCACGAAGCGACATCCCGGTCTCGCGGTCGATCTACCGCTCTTCTCGGCCCCGCCACCTCGCGTCTCGTGCACTACTTACACAGCCAACTTCCTGTTGCGTGTATCCGTGCATCTCCGGATTCGCTTCTCTTCATACTCGCTCGGAAAAGCCGCATTCCTCCATCACAAGTCACAGCACCTACCATGGCGACCGACCTCGCGCCGCAGCAGCTCTCTCGCTGCCAGACCAGTCGTCTGCTGCAGTGCTTCCGCGCGATTGGTATGATCGTGGACGATGTGCCGATCGTGTGGTACAGTATGGGCAAGGAAAGCTTCGCGACGGCGTCGCTGGGCAAGTCGTTTGTTGTGTACAAGTGCGACAAGCTGACGCCTGTGCTAGTGTCCCCGCAACTGCCGAAGAAGATCCTCGCGCTGGATGTGCTGGCCAAGAAGCAGCTCACGTTCACAGCATGCGGCCGCGACATCCTCGTCTGGAAGCGTGTGGAGCACACGCACACGCTGTCCGGCCACAAGGGCGAGATCAAGCAGCTCCTCACGGTCGGCAACGTGCTCTTCTCCATGGACGACGCGCGCACCGTTATCTTCTGGGACCTTGAGTGCGTACCTATTGCCTTACATTTGGTGGCTTGGTGTGTCTGTTTCAAAGGAGCTAACGTGATTTGTCGCCTTGTAGCACGATGGAGAAGCTGAACGAGCTCTCCTTCCCACCGACGTTCACGCCGTCGGTCATGCTCCACCCTGCCACGTACCTGAACAAGATCCTCATCGGCTCGGAGGAAGGCGCGTTGGAGCTGTGGAACATCCGCTCCATGAAGTGTATCTACACGTTCAAGGGATGGAAGTCGGGCGTGACGTCGCTCACGCAGTCGCCTGCCGTCGATGTCGTCGGCGTCGGTCTTGCGGATGGCCACGTCGTCATGCACCACCTTCAGTTCGATAAGCTTGTGCTCGATTTCACACAGGAACAAGGCCGCGTCACGGCGCTGTCGTTCCGCACGGATTCTGGTGCCCAGGCTCCATTTGTTGTGTCCGGAACGACCACAGGAGATATCGCCGTCTGGAACCTTGAGAGCAAGCGTCTCGAGTCGATGATCGTTGGTGCCCACGAAGGCCGCATCACGTCCCTGATCTTCCTGCAGAACGAGCCAATCCTGCTGTCCACCGGTACCGACAACTCGATCAAGATGTGGATCTTCGACCACCTCACCGGCGGCCAGGCGCGTCTTCTTAAGTCGCGTGAAGGTCACATGGCTCCGCCAACTCGCATTCGTTACTATGGTAACAACACGCTCGCTACCATGGCTGACGGTGCTGATGGTACGAGCTGCCAGATTCTCAGTGCCGGTCAGGACCGTGCTTTCCGTGTCTTCCACACAGCGCGTGAACAGCAGAGTACCGAGATGTCCCAGGGCCCTATGCTCAAGAAGGCCAAGAAGCTGAACGTTCGTGTGGAAGATCTTAAGCTGCCACCGATTACCCAGTTTGCTGCGATGGAGACTCGTGAGCGCGACTGGTCGAACGTCGTGACATGCCACGAGAACGAAATGGCTGCGTATGTTTGGCGCTTCGAACACCGCGCGATCGGCAAGAAGGTGCTGCGTCAGTTTGACCCAAGCTTCCGCGTCACTCCTGGCAGCGAGGAAGACCTTCGTCGCCAACGCACCCAGGCCTCGTGCGTCGGGATCTCGACCTGTGGTAACTTCGCACTCGTCGGCAGTGTTGGTGGTGCTGTCTTCCGATACAACATGCAGTCTGGTGACAAGCGTGGTTCGTACCCAACGGCGGCTACACCAAAGGCCCAGATCATCCGCTCGCTCGTGCTGCCAGGATCGAAGATCGTCGAGGAGCAGGATGACAATGCCCACCACGCCCACGATGGTCCAGTCAGTGGCGTCGTCGTCGACGCCCTCAACGCTCAGGTTGTGTCTGCCGGTATCGACGGTAAGCTCAAGTTCTGGGACTTCAGCAACCACTCTCTGCTCTTCCAGATCGACGTCGGATCGGCGATTTCCCAGATTGAGCTCCACCGGGACTCGAACCTGATGGCTGTTGCCAGCGACGACCAGATCATCCGCGTGTACGATGTGCAGACGCGTAAGCTCGTGCGTCGCTTCCAGGGTCACACGCACCGCCTGACGGATCTCCAGTTCTCTCGTGATGCCCGATGGCTGTTCTCGTCGTCGGCGGACGCGAGTCTTCGTGTATGGGACATCCCAACGGCCAAGTGCGTTGACTGGGTCAAGTTCCAGAAGCCAGTGACTGGCCTTGCGGTCTCCCCTACTGGTGAATTCCTCGCTACGACTCACGTCGGCCACGTTGGAATCTTCCTGTGGGCAAACCGTGCTTTCTTCGCTGATGTCTTCCTCGACTCGGAGCCAACTGAGCCAGCCTTGCTCGACATGCCTGTGCCACTGAACGAAGTGGAGAACGACGACGCTCTGGGTTTCGGTACGGAACGTAACCCTGTGGTCGTGGTCGAGAACGGCCTCGCTCAGAGTGGCTCGAAGCAAACCACTGAAGATGGCGACAAGACTGACACGGAAGGCTCTGGTAGTGACGTGGAGCCTCTGGACAGTTCGCTGATCACTCTGTCGAACGCGCCCCGTGCATTCTGGGAGTCGCTCTTCCACTTGGAGCTGATCAAGAAGCGTAACAAGCCAAGTGAGCCTCCGAAGGCGCCAGAAAAGGCTCCGTTCTTCCTGCAGACCGCCCGTAAGGACGAGGTCAAGCCTACGTTTGTCCCAATCGCCGAACTCAAGAAGGCGGCACCTGTGGAGGAGACCAAGGAAGACGACGACGAGCCGAAGATGGCTGGCTGGGGCGTCGGGGACGATGATGAGGCCTGGGGTGATGATGATGACGAAGCGATGGGCAGCGATAATGACGACGAGGAAGTGACGAACTCTGGCACGGCTGAGCCTGTCGCAGAGGGCTCACGTATCATGAAGAGTACGGGTATGGTCACCACGCGTTGCAAATTGGCGTCGCTCTTGGCTCAGGCTGTCGAGGACGAAGAAGAGGAGGATCAAGCCCTTGCATCAGAAGACTTGCTCCACGCTCGCCGCAGTCGCTTCCACCGTGTGGCGTTGTACATGCAGACGATGTCGGCGTCTGCTGTGGATGTCGAGCTGAACACGCTGTGTATGGGCGACTTCGACGACGAAGGCAAGGAACTCCTTGGTCTGTTCTTGCAGTTCCTCGAGGAGGAGATGGCCACGCGCCGTAACTTCCAGGTACTGCAAGCGTACCTAAACCGCTTCTTGAAGCTGTACGAGCAGCTTCTGGTGGCGAACGCGGACCTGCTCGCGCGTGTCGACTCGCTGTGCAATGTGCAGCAGCGCCAGTGGGAACACTTGCAGCAGTTGCTGCACAACAACCTCTGCCTAGTGCAGTACTTCAGCAAGATCCAGATGTAAGCCAGCGATTGATACCTGCGTCGCCGTAACGCTGAGGAGGCATAGAGAAGGCAAACAAGCTGCAATAAATTAGAGTTTTTGGTTCATGTACACTGTGGTGGTTGGATGAAGGCTTTCTATTAGGGATTTGCGGCGTGGTGGTTGGAGAGGACACACTACGACTTCCACGTAGAGTTCTTCGAGGTTGACATCTCGAAGGGGAATAGCGGCGCGCGCGTCACGACCGAGACGCCACGGCACGTGTTAACCGAGATTGAGCCCTGGGTCAGCGTTTGCTCGGCGGCTACCGTGCCGTCCAGATCAACGGCGGTGACTGTGAGCCAACCAAAGCCAGGAATCTCAAGCTCGACAGCGCTAGTTCGCTTGGGCTTCTTGGCGCTCTTGGACTTAGTCTGGATCTCTTTGGTGATGTAGTCCTTGAGGTTGATGTCGTACTTGTGCATCAACGGACCCGTGAAGCTGAGAGCATCAAGACCACGGGGAGGGGAGAGAAGTCCACCGGCGTGCTTGAGGAAGGTATCATCAGCGTCTACGCAGTGCAGTAGCGAGTGTTAGTGTTGCGATGCGAGCACCACAAATGAGAGGAGGACGTACTGGCAGTCTTGGAGAGATGGCCAGGCAGCACACCGTGCCACGAGAAGAGCACCAAGTTCTTCTCAGCACCTTCAGGAGCCATGTAGTCGAATCGCGCGAGGCCACCGAGGAAGAGCGAACGGCCCGAGTGCATGCGGTACGTCGTCATCTATCCATCGCACAACACATTAGAACGACATCACCTGCAACAGATCGTAGACCACGAGGATTACCGGCAAGGTCTTCGTAGGGAACACATTCTTGAGCTGTGCTGCTCCGTCAAGAGCTAGTACCTCGATCAGCTTCTGGCGCTTAGAGTCGACAATCAGACCTGGCGTGTCCAGGATGTTGAAAAGCTCGTTGTTGGCAACGACAGGCAAGTGCTGGACTGCGAGGGTCGTGCCCGGAAGAGGCGAGGTGGTCATTTCACGCTCTTCATCATCAGCGTCATCGTACATTTCAATGCTCTCGCCTTCTTCAAGGTACACATCGATTTCGCGCTCCTGCTTGGCATCTTTTGGCTGCGTCACGTCCAGCTCCGAGCTGTCGATGTTGAGTGCCTCAAGCGAGTTCTCGTCTTCAAGATCGCCCACGGACACCTCTGGAAGCTTCATGTACTTGCGGTGGTTGTGCTGCCACTTGCGGTCCACGAGGAACTTCATGAGCGAGTTCAGAAACGTCGACTTGCCAACGTTGGCAGCGCCGACGACACACACATCACGGCCCTTGCGGAACTTTTTGACGTCCTCGACGATCTCCTTCATACCGATACCTTTCATCGCACTCACGAGGTAGATGGCCTTGATGTTCTCAATGCCCGCCGCCCTACACAACAACAGCAGACATCCACACACTCCGTAAGTCTCTTCCTCCTCTTGATAACGAAGCCCAGTCATCAACACAGTACGCACTTGGCCTGGGTCTGGATGCGACGCATCAAGCGGCGAATGCCCGACTTCTCCGGGATCAAATCGCCCTTGTTCACCACGAGCATCACATCCTTGTTGCCGAACAAGTGGCGCGCCTTGGGCAGCAGACTGCCCGTGATGTCGAGGATGTCCACCAGTTGGATCATGAGCATGTCCTTGGCCTTGAGCTCCTGCACGCGCTTCTCGTACTCGCTGTACGGCAGCTTCGCGTCCGTGATCTTGCCGTAGTGCGTGATGTTGTAGCAGCGCTCGCAACGCAGCTTCTTGAGCTCGCGGATGTGCTTGATCTTGCCCAGCAATTGCTTGGGCAGGTACCCCACGTTCTTGGGCTCCGTGTACTGGAGGTCGATGCCGCAGCCGCTGCACGACCAGCTCTCCATGAGATCGATGTGGCTCACCACCTGCTCGATCGGGATCATGTCTGGGTCCTGCGGCACTGCGGTCACGCCGTGGCTGTGGCCGTGGTCGTGGCCATGGTGGCCGCAGCACGACGAGTGCAAAGCGCGACGTGGCGCCGTCCACAGAGAGCTCTGCGTGGCCAGAAAGGTCGCATCCGATGTGCCATTGGTTGCATATTGAAATGCTGGCAATGTGCGCGCAGCTGCACGTTCAACAGCGATGGTACGCGCCGCCAACAGCGAGCGACACGAGCGTCGCAGCATGGTCGATGAGATTTTTTTCTCGATGGTGTGGTGAAGAGCCGCGAGGTTCGTGACCGTCCCAACCAGCCATGACAAGCATCACCAAAACGCCAACAAAAACCGGTACGAAACCGGTTTTTCACCAACACCAACCTCAACGTGATGGAAGATCTTCAACTCCACCAACAAAACCCCGAAGAATCACCAACGATTCGCCGACCAAAATGGAGCGTAAGGTTGGCTACGTGTTCGACGAGCGATTCCTGTGGCACCGCACGAGGAGCATGGCGTACACGCCGCTCATGGAGCCCTTCAAGCACTGGGAGAGCCCGGAGACCAAGCGCCGCTTCCACAGCCTCCTCGCGGTCTCGGGCGTGCTCGACAAACTGCACGCTCTGCGCGCCACGCCAGCCACCGAGGCGCAGCTTCTGTACGTCCACACGCAGCGCTATGTGCACGCCGTGCAGGAGATCTCGAAGCGCAAGGAAGGCGGCGACGCGGGCGACGACGCGACGCTGTCCCAGTACGGCTACGAGATCGCGTGTCTGTCCACGGGCGGCGTGTTGGTTGCTGTGGACGCGGTCATGCGCGGCGAGGTCCACGCGGCCTACGCGCTCACGCGACCGCCAGGTCACCACGCGACGCGCGACACGGGCATGGGCTTCTGCATCTTCAACAACGTCGCGGTCGCGGCGCGTCACTTGCAGCGGACGTATCCTAGCGAGATCAAACGTATTGCGATTGTCGACTACGACGTCCACCACGGCAACGGCACGCAGGACATCTTCTACGACGACGACAGCGTGCTGCTGGTGTCGCTCCACCAGGCCAACAACTACCCTGCCGACAGTGGCCACTGGGAGGACATCGGCACGCTCAAGGGCGAAGGGTACACGGTGAACGTGCCGCTGCCTCCTGGCTCCGGGACAGGAGCCTACGAGTACTCGCTGCGCCACGTTGTAGCCCCAGCGCTTCGTCGCTTCAAGCCGGACTTTATCATCGTGTCCTCGGGCTTTGACGCGTCCTACGCTGACCCGCTAGCGGCCATGATCCTCAGCAGCAAGGCCTTCCGGTCGATGGCCACTCAGCTCATTGGGTACGCGGCAGAACTGTGCCAAGGACGCATTGTCTTCGCCCATGAAGGAGGATACTCTGAGACCTACGTGCCGTTCTGTGGCGCGGCCGTGGTGGAGGCGCTGCTGGGCATCACCGATCCCAAGCAGCAGATTGAAGACCCGTTCTTGGCGGAGGCAGAGCGGTGGGAGTACCAGGACCTCCAGGACCACCAGCAACGCGTGGTCGACCAGATCGCAGTGCTCCACGGACTGGACGAAGATGCGTCTGCGTAGCTTCCCCAGTGGAGATCCCCACTACTATGGGCAGACGTGGATGACCCGGTGGGGGCATTGAAGATGGAGAGTAGGACACGTGGCTAGCTTCAACTTGGTTCACGAATCCATTCTGATGGCGTAAGCGTTTACACTGTGGAAGAGCTCTTCCTGGTGAGGTTCTATTTGAAGCCACGTTCGATGTTTGAGAGCTTGTGGGTCCGGTGTTGCAGTTTGCTTCCTCATTGTCGAAGACTCACGGTCAAGCACAAGCGATCGCCACGAAGACAAGCGACGCTATGGAGACTCTGTACGCGAACCCAGTGAGCCAGCCAGCGCGTGCCGGTGCGTGGTCCTGAGCGTGCATCATGTAACAGTGTGATGAACTAATGGTAGCTTTGGGGTTGTAGTCGGGTGGTTCTGCAAGCTCAATGACCACGAAGTGGACTACAAGCTCGTGCAGCTACTGCAGGGCGAGTCCCACACCGAGTTCTTCAAGACGCAGCTCAACCCCATGGGCAAGATCCCCGTGCTCAAGGACGGCGACTTTGTGCTCACTGAGAGGTATGAGATGGGCTGCACGTTCTCATAGTACTCGTCACGAATGTCTGGACTCTGATGGACATCTCATAATGTGAGCAGCCACGCCATCATGATTTACCTGGCGGAGAAGTACGGCTGGAGCCAGTGGTACCCGACGGACCCGAAGATTCGTGCTCGTGTGGGTTTCTGGCTTTTGCACTCTACCTGGTGAGACCGTGGTGCTGACTATGCAGTATGGATGTATGTGCCTGTAGATCAATGAGTACACGCACTGGCACCACCACAATGCGCGTCTGTCTTCACAGATCTTCGTGAACACGATCCAGACGAGCCTTGGTCGTGGCACGCCAGTGATGGAGGCCCAGCTCAAGGACAAGGAGAAGACTATCAACACGATTCTCATGATGCTCGAGTACTGGCTGCGTGGTGACAACGAGTACATCACGACGGCATCCAAACCGACGATTGCAGACCTCTCGTGCTACAACGAAGTGGTGCAGCTCGAAGTGATGGGACTGCTGCCTGCGGATGTGGAGACCAAGTTCCCCAAGTTCACCGCGTGGCTCCAACGCATGAAGGTAGGTCGAACTCTCTCCTGGCTTCGGATGAAAGGGCTGAGCTTGACTCTTTGCTTCATTGGCCCCAGAAACTGCCTCACCACGAAGAGCAACTTGCGCCTATGATGGCGTTCTTCGCCAAGTACAATCTCATTCCGTAAGCCACGAGCTGACTAGCAGCCGTCGGCAGTGAGGAGACCAATCCAGTGAACCCATGACGAGTAGGATTCCAGAACGAGTCAGAACGAGGCAAGAGACTCGCTGCGCGCAGTTCGCAATTATTGCTGAAATGAACGCATTGACTCAGGAAGTGAATGGCTCCATGTAGTCACAAGCAGACTCCAAAAAGAAGCAGCAAGGATTCAGGAGCTGACCACGAATCTGTCATCTTCCACGCTACTGTCTGCCTTCAGTTCAGAACGAAGGACTCCGAGAACAAGTGCAGAAGCCGCTTTCGCCTTGGTGCCTGGTGAGGGAGCCAAGAAGTTGAAGGCGACCTTGAAATATCGATCAAGGTTGATTTTTAGCCACTCAACGATGGACTCCGCTTTGTTTCCACAGCTTTGACGGCAGTCACACAATCGGCATACCGCGTTCGACGAAGCTCGCTCGCTAATAGTGTGAGAATTTCTGCTTGGAGGCGAAGTCCCGCTTAACATGGACGATCCGCTGACGATGGAGCTCCGTGAGCTGGATCGAATGCTCCGCAACCAGCCTCGCTCGCTCTACGGATACAATTATTGTCCCGACAGTACCAAGGTGAGTGGTGTGCATGCACGAGGCCCCACTAGACGCCAGACGAGGCTCACATGCGTGCGGTAGACCGACTATCACCTGAAAAATCTGATCATGAAGGGCGATTTGGCGAGGACTGAAGTGTATCTACGCAATGGCGCGTCGCCAAACCCGAAAACAATCTTGTGGAAGAAGCAATGGGGACATAAAGTGAGTGCCCGGCATGATCAAGTGTCTCCTTGGACCGCAAACCGAAAGTACTCATGAGCTCTCCTTCGTAGAACGACTGGTTTCCGATACTATGGGCTGCAGACAGTGGCAAAGTCGAGATGGTCGAGCTCCTCTTGGAGTTCGGCGCTGACGTGAACGCGAAGGGCGGTCTCTCGGTGGGTACTCCATTGTGAAGAACGTACAATTCCCTCGGGTCCTGAATTCGATGCTTGTGGTCGACACTGTAGGAGAAAACCAGCCTTTCCGGTACAAAGATCCCTGTGGTGCTCACGAATACGTGATGTCAGAAGACTTACAACTTATGTGTGTAGCTTCGTTACTGGTGTTTGATTGCCGTCGTGCTCATACAGCACTACGAGCCGCGGTGGAGAAGCAGAACGTAGATATAGTCCGGAAGCTACTCTCTGCCGGTGCGTGTCCCGAATCATACCAGGTATGCTCTACATACAACTTACCACCAACCGAGCAGATTCGGCTCATCTCTCTTGACGCGAACAGCATCACTATGGCAGCGCAAAATCCCGTGCGTCTCGTGACGCGATCATCTTCTGCGATATTCCGGTTCTGTACGAGGCCGTGGTCCGCGGAAACGTCCCTATTGCGGAGCTGCTACTGGCTGGAGGTGCCAAGGCTAACTTGCCGAAGACGTACAAGCTCCCCTATTCGTATCTCACGGAAGCTGTTCGCATTGAAAGCCCGGAGTTAGTCGCTCTGCTGCTAGAGTTTGGAGCCGATCCAAACTTCGAGGTCCCTCACCTGGTACGTTGCCCATCATGCACCTATGCGGAAACTACGCCAAGCTCATCCACTGGAACAGGGGACGACGCCTCTGATGATGGCGGTTAAGGCGTCCAAGCATGCGCTGGAGATGTCAAGGTTACTGATCCAACATGGAGCCAAAGTCAATGGTCACGAAGTACGGTAGAGTAGCGATGGCTACATGATGTGCTTCGCTGCGGCTCTATGACTGATGATCGCGTGAACCTTTAGCGACTCCACAGAAAGGTGAATGCACTCACTATTGCGGTGGCCAGCAAAGATCTGCAGCTCGTCCGACTGCTGCTCGATGCCGGCGCAAAGGCAGACTCCATCGACTCGAACCCTCTTGCCGCAGCCGTTGCCGCCGATTCTCCGACTTCGGCAAGCGCTGCCATTGCTGATTTGCTGATCAACCGAGGTGCTCAGGTCAATGGCTGTGACACAAGTGGAGAGGAGCTTTTGTTCAGAGCGGTTCAGAAGCAAAACCTGGCGACCGCAGGAATACTGCTCAATCGTGGAGCCGTTCCCGATGTTGTTCATGGCGATGTACGTGGCATCGCGAAGTCTCTGGGGTCGTTCTCTATCTTGTAGTTGATCACAAGTGGATGGCTAGATGACCCCGTTGAAGCAAGCAGTTCTAGACGGTCACGTCGAGATGATTCGCATGCTCCTGAACTACGGTGCATCGCCCACAGCACGAGTATTTGCCCCCAACGTGGTAAGTCGAGGTCGCCAGGTAAGCAAAACGGCTCACTCAATCATCTCAGGTCCTTGTTCACGCGCTAATCCTATTCACCATCAGATCTGTTGCTCAGCACTCCAGTTTGCCACGGAATGCAGTGCTTCACCATCGATCATCTCGATGTTGAGTGGGTCAGAAGGCGAAGAACCCGAGCCAGTGCCATCAGAAGACGGCGACGAAAAGCAACAATGGCACCCAACCATCTCTGAGTCCAGTGACCAAGATTCCATGCTGGACAGTGCGAATTTCATTGCTCTGTGTGACGTTTTGATGGACACAACAGCATCACCAAGGGCACCCGACGTACAGCGAACGCTGAGTCGAGCCGTGCTTTGCATCACGTGGGCATTGTGCCATCAGCCAGGACGTTCTTCATACTGCGAGTGGCAGCTCGTTACACCAGAGCTGGACGCGTATACAGCGATAGGGTCGCGCTATCAGCTAGAGAGAAGGGAGCCCATGAGTGGCGGTGTGATTATCGCGCGAGGGCGGACCAGAACGTCATTTGCGAAGGTAGCGGATGGAGGAAGTATTACCGCGGATTGGCACAATGACGGCTTCAAGCTCAGCACGGG
>JAADVE010000253.1:0-24425 GCA_023334595.1 Pythium utonaiense | reverse complement strand
CCCCCCCCCCCCCCCCCCCTCCTCCGCCGAGAGAAGCCACCCACGGACCCAGACGGACCGCCGCCACCACACGGTCGGGGGAGCGGAGCGGAGGGATCCGCGAGCGACGTCGGCCAGAGGAGATCCGCTAATCTGAGGCGGAGCGAAGAAAAGCGCTCGGAGCCACCAGTTCTGACGGGTTTTGATTGGTGGATAATGAGAATACGCGGTTCTGATTGGCAGATACGGTGTCTGGGTCGCCGATCAGATGCGAAGAGGCCGATCCTGGACGGAGGAAGGGGAAGGGCTGATTCGCGATGCTGACGCCATCACATTGACAAGCTACGAGTGATTGGTGGATAGTGGGGGAGGAGGGTTGTGATTGGGTAGAACCGATTGAAGGCGGAGGATTCTTCCATTTTAGAAGCGATGTGATTGGCTGAAAACGAGAGAGGAGGGACTGGACGCGCCCCCATCTTGCAACGCGTGGACCACCGATCAGACTGCCGCCACTCGCTGGATGGGTTGACTGCCCGTACACGCTCCGCCACCGACTAGTGAGTACCCACTTGAGCCAGTTGCGAATGGCTACGACGGCGGACGCATGCGCGCGAACCCAGAGCGTCGGGTGCGTGGGGCGGCGCAGGGGCCGCGGGTGACGCGGCGCGGCGCAAGGAATCCACTGGTGGAGAGCGAGGGCCGTCGGCGCGTGGTGGAAGCGAGGGGGGAGACGCAGATCCCAGCGAGAGAGAGCGGAAGAACGGACCACGCGGAGCGGAGGAGCTGCGTGGGGCCGAGGCGCAGAGCGGATCCGTGCAGAAGGATCTTGTGGAGGGGGAGGGATGTTATGGTGAGTGGAAGGTGAGGGGGTGCGTTGGTGATTACGCTTGCTGGTCTGTGTGTGATGGGGGGAGGAGGGCGGAGGACGGAGGGGGTGGTGAGTGGGTGGAGGCCTTCAGGAAGGATCCACGAGGGGGACTGGGTTGAGTAGCGTGCTCTAGGATACCAGTAGCTGGATCGTGGTCTCTGGATGGTCACGAGTGCTGCATGTAGTGAGGGAGTTCCATGTTGGTGACTGAGAAGCGTGTGGAAGCCCGAGGGACCCCTTGGACCGCTTGGGATCCAGTGGAGAGACCTCGGCGTGAAGAGGCGTATGTAGAGCAGCATGGAGGTGTGGACGCCATCCCGAGACGGAGCGTTGTGTGCGTGTGGAGCGAGGCCCATGAAGGGATCCTCGTCGAGTCCATTACTGTCGTCAAGGCACACGTCGCAGGAAACGAGGCTTCAACGTCGGAACGCTGTTAAACGAGTACATACACCTTCCTGAAGCTTCAACCTACTTATTTACATTCACCACTACCTCTCGTGTGGATCACGGCGGCGGCAGCATCGCCATTGACCTCAATGCGAAGCGGTCACATCAACTGGGGAGGCAGCTCCTCACTGCGTTGGTCATCTCCCCGTATCCGAATAGATGTACCCATTGGTCCACTAAGTACGATTTCTGGGACGAGCCAACAGCAACCTGGTCTCGAAGAAGCTTCACCACTTCAACATGAAGAGCTCGTCCGGATCAGCACGCTAGCCTAGTCGCTGCCCCCGAGGTGCATGAAGGGGGCGAGACGTGGTGAGCGATGTCATCTCGTCTGTCGCTGGGTTGTTTGTGAATGGCTCAAAACGACGATCTGCTGCTGTGCCGGTATCTGGTGGTGGCGATGGCTACACGTGGCCACTGCACTCTGTGAACGATCTGTCGGATTCAAAAGATCTTCCCCACATATCTTCACCATTGGTCCCAGGTTTGGAATTCGAACTGGAAGGAGAAGTCGGTGCCGTACTGGGCGGTGGTGAAGTACAGGATGACGGGCAACCATGCGATCATCTTGCCTTGGATCGGCACGCGGTGCCGCGTCAATACAAACGCCAAGTGGTAGCCAGCCGAGAGCCCGTAGCGGAACTTCATGACAGCATGCATAACCAGAAAGGACAGCGCCTGCAACCCAGCGTACAGAAGAATGGACCTGGTGGCCTTGGTCATCTTGCTGGGACTGGTGTGGAACACGCGAAGTCTCGTGTTGGACAGAGCACTCGGTAGTGGTGAAGTGATGAGCAGGAAGACGCAGTTGAGTAGCGGCACCACCACTTCAAAGTACTCGACCAGTAGGATGGTTTCTGCTACGTGCGTCACGATCAGCGCCTGGTTGATGATCAGTCTCCGCTCCATGCGGCTGCTGGTGCGTGCGCTGGGCTTACCAGCCTTGGACATGCGTGCTCGTGCCAACGACTCGACAGTCGGCCCCACGGCGCTGCGCTTTGCTTCTCGCGCGCTCGTCTTCGATGGTGTCACTCGCTGCTTTCTCAACATGCTTAATGCCTTCGGCACGAGCTGCTTGCGAGGAACAGAGGCTGGACGGTCGAGAAAGAACTTGATGGACACGAGCCCATGGACCACGTCGAGCACCATGAGCACAGTGAGTGCGACGTAGGATGGTGCGCTCTGCATAATCATCGACTGGTACAACGACGAACAGATCTCGACCGCCGAGACCACGACAACGCCGTGCTGGTCTGTGATGTCGCGCGTTACGTATTTGAGGCAGCGTTTGATGATGATTTTGACCAGTGGTAGCAGCAGCGTTATGCCGATCTGGTAGTATCCACCCACGTGGTCGAAGAGAACTGAGATCGCAGGGTAGATCACGACTTGCAGCACTTGAATGAGCAGTCCAAGTCCGTACAACTTCACTGCCGCGAGGAGCTCAGGGCGCCGCCAACACTTGGACCGAAGCACGAGTAGATGGCTCAGGCTCACATTCATAACCCAGAGGAACGTCCCGATGATCCAAAAGAAGGGGATCGGGAAACGCCAGTTGGAAAACAGCAACGCCGAGGTCGCGGCATGGATCAAGCTGCAGACCAGTGACACCGACAAGACTTCACGTAGCGAGTACGCAGACGAAGGGACTTGAGTCACACACAGAGAGGATACCACCGTACCGGCAGTGATGAAGAACACGATGAAAAAGAGGTGTCCGTAGAAGGAAGTGTCTGCACCATATCGAAGGGGTCGCAGCGGCAGAAAAGCTGGGAGTAGCGTAGCCACGAGTCCAGGGAGAGGTGTCGAGACGATCGTCACTATCGCCTGCCACGGATTCGTCCGCTCGATGTATTGATGTAGATCGAGAAGCTTAGAGACCGTGTAATGGCCAGCAGGCTCTCGAGCCAACAGCGCTAGCGATGGCCGGTGCGCTTGCGAGACTTGCGTGCGCATCAGTCTCGAAGGGACTTGCTGCGTGACGGCAAGCCGATCGCTGCCTGTGGGACGTTGCTGCACTAGTCCGACCGATTAATAATAGCTACGCGCATGTTCGCTACTTGCACAGGCCGCATCTCCTTCTGAGGGATTGATCGCCAGTGAGCCGAGTCGGAACAATCGGTGTTCACCACTGCCTCCAGCGTTGAAAATCGAACTGGAAGGAGAAATCGACGCCTGTCACCCGGAAAACACAGCGTTAATTCACAAACGAGAGCCCCTCGTCAGTACACTAGAGATCACTCACCATAATGAACGGTGGTGAAGTAAAGAAGCACCGGTAGCCACCCGACCATTTTGGCCTGAATTGGCACGCGGTGGCGCTCCAACACGAACGCCAAGTGATACCCTGCGGAGAGACCGTAGCGGATCCTCATGATGCCATGCACAGCCACGAGCGATAGTGATTGAAGCAGTGTGTAGAGCAAGATGGACTGCACCGCGCTGACCAACTGGCTCGAGTTCTCGTAGAAGACGTACAGCCGAGCGTTGAAAAAGGCGCCTCGGAACTGCGCGGCGACCGTGAGGATCACGCAGTTGAGTAGCGGCACCATTACTTCAAAGTACTCAACAAGCATGATTGTCTCGGCAACGTGTGTGAGCAGCAGAGCCTGGCGGATGAGTTGGCGCCGCGACATTCGCAGCTTCCGTCGCGTCGCGGCATCTTGAACAATTTCTTCCACTGGTCCGGCTGGTGAGCACTGCGAAATCTTGTGGATCGGTTGGCATGGCCCGACGGGGAAAGGGACCACACGACTTGGGTTTGAAGCGACGACGATAGATGAGGGCGGCGTGTGAGGTTGCGTTTGTAAGGCTTGCTGGCTCCGTTGCCTCTGCAACACCTCCAGCGCTTCTGCGATGAGCCGTTTGTGCGGCAATGTTGTCGGGCGATCCATAAAAAACTTGATTGAAGCCGCGCCTTGAATGATGTCGACGCCCATGATGATCCCTAAAGCCACACGAGTCGGCGCCGTCTGGAGGATCATGGACTGGTACATGGACGAGCAAATTTCCACGGCCGCAACGACCACGACCCCGTGTTGGTCTTTGAGGTCGCGTGTGGTGTATGCGAGCGCTTGCTTGATCAGTATTTTCACTAGCGGCATCAGCAGCATGATCGCGATCTGAAAGTCAGCGCTGGAGAGGTCGAATAGAACGGAAATCGCTGGGTAGATCACGACCTGGAGCACTTGAATGAGCAAGCCGAGCCCATACTTCCGAACCATCCACACAAGCTGGGGTCGCTGCCAACACTTACCGAGTATAGCAACATGCGCAAGGACCGCACTCACCATCCAGAAGCACGTCCCGATGCCCCAGAAGAAGGGCACGGGGCACAGCCAGCGCGTGTTGAGTTGATAGACGAGAGCGACTTGAACCAATCCGGAGCACGCCGCGACTATCACAGCCTGGCGGAATGAGTAGACGGACGAAGGTACGTTGGTCACAGCAAGCGACGAGATGACTGCCCCAGATGTGCCGAAGAACACGATGAAAAAGAGGTGCGCGAAATACCCACTGGTGGGGCCAACATGTAATGGCTCGAGAGGCAGGAGCGCTGGCAGGAGAGCAGCGACGAGCCCTGGTAGTGGCGTCAGAAGGATCGCCTTGGCAGCACGCGCCGGCGACGCGTGCTGCAGGTAGTCATGGAGATCGAGAAATTTGTTCACAGAGTAGTGTCCGGGCGGCGCCACAGTTGACAGCACAAACGATGCGCGTTGCGATTCCAGGAACCGACGAGACATGGAGAGACGAGAGGCAGATCGTAGAATGAGCTGATAGGCTCGCGCCAGAATACGTTTGAATCGGACTGCGTGTTATCTTCGTCATCTGTGAATAGTGAAGGTAGTCAGTCGGTTCTTCTTTTAGAAGACACATTCAAACGTCTGTGACAGACGAGCGTTCCGGGTCAACAGGCGAGATAAAGCGTATTTGATGGCTGATCATGAATGCGTCGAATGCGTCGTCATGCATCTTCGTGTTGAATTCGCAGTCCACGCCGGTCTCTACGTTATGTTCCTGCAAACAGCAGCAGCAGCGCAACGAGTGTGAGTCCGGAGTCCGTGGGTCTGTGGCCACCAGTCATGTAGACAAGCGTACCTATCCTCACTGCAGCAGTCCACGGTCTGGGTTAGATCCACGGTGTCCAGCCTTCGTACATGACGCATAGGTTATCCACACTGGTCGCGGAGCGGATCAACCACGCAGACTGGTCGTCTATCGACAAAGGATCACTGGATCCACAATCGACGACCACCCCGCTG
Organism: Pythium utonaiense; assembly: GCA_023334595.1. Classification (NCBI taxonomy): domain Eukaryota; phylum Oomycota; class Peronosporomycetes; order Pythiales; family Pythiaceae; genus Pythium; species Pythium utonaiense. Next base: position 18,869 of record JAADVE010000253.1, on the reverse strand, counting down.
AGCTTCTCTTCTATACGCGCGACAACCTCCATTCCGTACGCATTCTGCTCTTGGAAACCCGCAATGGGTCTTAGCGGGACATTCACCAGCGGACTATCATCGTTAGATGAGTTCTCGGGGTTCTCGTCGTCTCCCAGTAGATCCCCGTCGATTTCCGGGTGCGTATCTGCCTCCACGACCTCGTCAACGCATTCTTCTTCGACCTTCGTGAGTTCATCAGCCAAATCGGCGGCAGTGAAGAAGCTCTTGCAACACAGCTGAAGAAGCCCGTCGACCTTCGAACAAAGGTCGTCTCTTAATCCTTCGACTCGATCGAACTCAACTGCATTAGTGGCGTGGAGAAGCTCTTGGATCGCATGGATAGCCTCCGATGCGTTGTCTCCATCCAGCGCAACACGAGCAGATTGCAAGAACTTTGTGAAGGCCATGCCAAGAATGCTCGCCGTTCGCAACATTTCCTGGTGCTGTTTCTCGTAATCCATCAAGACTTCGTGAAGAGAGTGCATAAACGTGGTCGACTCGACACTGCGAAGTAGGATCTTGACCAGACGTTCGTTCTCCGACAGCACAAACGACGAAGTCGAGCGCTCAGTTGGAGACGCATCGCTCTCAGGATTTGATGGCAACCCAAGCGATCTCAGCATCTGATTCATCACGCTCACTGGCTTGAGGACCTGGTGTAATCGCTTGAGCGTGTCAGCGTAGTGCACCGATAGCGATTCAGACGTTCTCTCCCACGTCTCTGAGCTGGTCACCACATCCAACTGAGCTTGCGAGACGTTCTGGCGTGCGGCATCGAGCTGCTGCTTCAAAACGACTGTGGAGTCATTGCTACCGTCTTGGATTTCGACGAGACGTTGAACGTGTGTGCAGGCCGTTTGAAGAATTGATCGCCCGACCTGATCCACTTCGTGGTCTGCTGGTGGCGTGCCGTTATCATTGACGACCTCAGCACCGCATACACTCTCCAACGATGCCTCTACGGCGTTGATTCCGATAGCCATTTCTGACATTGCTCGCACGATTTCAAACTGGCGAGCGATCTGGTTGTAGGACTCTTGAACGTCCTTGCACACCGCATGTAGCTCAACCTCGTGGGCTGGAAATTCCAGAGAGCAGCTGAAACTGACTTGCGAGGCAACATACTCAAGCTGTTGAGCGACTTCAAGAAGGCTGGACTCGATGCGACTTGTCTCTTCAAACATCATGGGGAATCCTGGTGTCAAGCGCCCGATACGGGTCAGTAACTCGTCACCTTGTCCGCTTTCCTGCCAGCTCGAGATCGCCAAGTGCCGCTGGTGTTCTCTCCGTAAGCGTGTCAAGGTTGAGACGTAACGTTGCCTATCTCCAGCACAAACCTTCCGTATGGACTGCTGTGTCCACTCCGATCCCACCATAGTTAACAGCTCACAGCACGCTCGGAAGTCGGACACGCACTGGTTGGTTCCCAGCGCTGGCATGGCCTCCAAGGCGAGCTTCTCGACAAAGCTGGAGCCAGCTTCAAAGACATCCGCGTCAACTTTCCACTCGCCCGTCACGACATGCCGAACCACCGCATTCGCGATTGGTAGAAGAGATCCGGAAATCAGTTCACGGATCATAGGCAGGACTGTGGACTTCCAATCACAGCTCGTCGCGTTGCCTTGGATAAAGTGGCCGATATCCGCACGCACGCTATCCAAGCTAGACGCAAGGCTGGTCGAATCCACGTCCAAGCGAAGATCACGGAGAGCTTGCTCCAAGCGCGTGAGATCCGAAGATACAGCTTGGAAGGTGCTGCTAATTGAAGCACTTCCATCATTATCACTCATCTCTCTGCCCACCCCATATTGAGACTGCGACACAGTCTCTGCAATGATCATGGTGAGCGATTCCAGTGACTGAAGAATCGAAAGTACACTGCCGATCGTGATCTGTGTCGAGTCTTGTTGAACAAGCTCATCTGGTTGACGACTGAGCAGTTCCACCAGCGTCTTCTTCATCGCACCTCGCGTACACGACACCATGTTGCGCAGGATAAACACACCTCCTAAGGTCTTGCGAAGGCCCTTCACTACGGCATATTCTCGGAGGCTCACGACCTTGTCTTCCGTCAATGTATCGACCCGAATGAGTGAAGATACCACCCACTGAACACAGATAAGCTTGATGACACGCTGAGTCTGCGAGTTGGACAACTTCATCGCTGCCAGTCGATCGAAAAATTGCTGAACGCCCGAGTCCATCTCCGCAGCTCCTTCTCCGATACGCTCATCCATCCGAACGCCTGCCTTGACCTCTTCAATTTGATCGGAAAGTTCGTTGATAGTTTGCTCATGCAAAGTGCGGCTGCACGTCGGCAGGGGCCTTCTGCTCAGTATGCTGGTCATCGCCTCAGAAGTGGCTCGCCGATTCACCTGATTGCTGTGGCTAAGCAAAGAGATGACTTCTGTACAGCGCCCGTACCAACGACCATACATGTCATCGACTTTCATCCCGTCTCCCACCTGGAGCTGCCCGCATCGCTGCGTCTTGTACACGTGGAGAACGAGTGCTAGCTCACGGATGATGTGGCTGGTTTGGTCCAGCACGGCAGGAATCTGTTGGTCTAGAGAGACACACCTAGCTTCGAGGCTTGCCAGCATGCTTCTCCAAACTGGGCTTGAAGCTGATAGAGGAAGTTGCCTCGTAACAGACACGATACGCGCGTGCGCACGGTAGAGGCTTTCAGCAGCTGATAGGCCAGAAAGAGTATCACGCGGATCCGCGATAGCTGCTCCTGCGATCCGTTTCACCATGTTGTGCACTTGCTCGTGGCGACTTAGGCATTCAGCGGCGAACGCTGCGAGCGTCGACTTGTCACTCTCAATCTTCGCTTGCAGGAAATCAATCTCGACCTGCTCTTCGGGATGGATCACCATAGCGGCAGCCCACTCACGTTCCACGACACTCAGAGCTTCATCGGCGATGACTTTGGTTTCTACAGCGCGGCTTTGACGCTCGCACTGAGCGAGCACTTCAGGGCCAAGCCACTCCCAAAACTGGCGTAGCGATGTCACTACCGTGTTTGATGTGCTGGTAAAGCGCTCCTTGAAAGCCACCGTATCTTGCTCACGCTCTCGAGCACGAGACAGGAATAACGACAGGTTCACGTTGACGTCCATTCGTTGCTTGGTATCCTTCGAGATCGCGTGGTGTTTTCCATCGCCCACCCAATCGATCAACGGGTCGTACACGAACGCCTCCAGCAGCGCCAGAAGGGCCTCGCGCGAATCAGCATCACGGACAACACGCAGCGTGTTAGTGAACGCGCTTCGGAATACGCCTTCGACACCAGTAAGCCCCATCGCATCCAGAATGATTGGGGTCAGGCGGAAAGGAACAATCTCTGGCACCTTCAGTTTTCTTCCCTTGTCGAAGCATACGTTGTAGTCGATATGGAGAAGCTCACCGGTCTCAGTGCACAGTAGCATGTTGTCGAGGTGACGATCTCCCAGACCCATAATGTAACCAAGCACCGACATGACTGCCGTGGACCGGCTGAACCGGTATTGCTTTGCCCACGCATCTGCGAAGTTGTCGCTCTGGAGGGCCAACTCACGCTGGACGACATTTGCCGGGCGTCCTGCAACGAGATCTTCGTACACTCGACGAAGAATAGCCTTTGGCCAGCGCGATCTCTGGGACGGTGCAACGTCTTGGATGCCGTACTGCTTCAGCTTGGCATAGAACGGAGCCGTCGGAGGTTGTTGTTGTGGCAATGCAATCTGCTCTCCATCGGTTGGTAGCGGTAGGCCATGGATAATTGCGCCCACGTCTTCCACTCTACTGGTGTAGATTTGGAAAAGTGGAAGCACATCTGGTACCATCTGAATGAGACCTGCGTCACTCGACAGCGGCACGACACTGTAATTTCTTCCCAACAAGTTCCGCGAGTTCGACGCCCGGTCGGCCCGCAAGAATCCGTTCACAGTATCCAGGAACTGCATCATTCTCTCGTCCAGGTGTAGGTCCTCACGCGCTTTGAGCAGATACCGATGCGATTGACCGTCGGACCCGACGAACTTTAGACACTTTGGCTTTGTCTTTGATCGGAGGATAGACACGGTCCGACTTACGTCGTTCACGGTTACCATTTGAGACGAGTCGAGGTTTTCTGACGAGAATGATCCTGGCATGAGTACGTACTTGTTCTTGTGGGAAATTCTCGCCAGGCTAGGGGATATTTCCACAAGATCTACGCGCTCACGTCGTCCAACCGCAGCCAACAGTGTCTTCAGAAGCTCCGCAAACGGTTGCCAAACGCTAGCCGGACTCGTCAACGCAGCGCATGTTGGAGCATCCGCCCAATCCGAAGGTACACTAACCGGGTTGCAGTACGCTCGGAAAGTGCGCAGAGCCGCCGAAATCGTTGTGCCGTACTTGATGAAAAACTGTTTCTCGTGTGGCGTGAGCGTGCGCGCTGACGCCGCTCGATCAATCGTATCTGCAGCAAGACGTTCAACCGCAACCAACACAGGCTTCATAATCGCGATGGCTTTCCGTCTCGCCAACTGGTTCTTCTCCTCGATCGACAAGCTCGAGTTCTTCTCAACTCGCTGTGCCTCCTTCTCCAGCGTACCGATTCGTCGACTAACGTCACCAGACATTTTCATGAGAGCTCCAATCCATGCATCGTCCCACAGTACGGAGATTCGCTTCAATTCTTCGACAACGCGCTCGATTGTGTCCGTGAGATCTGGAGCATTACTGCGCAGCTCGCTGACCACTTCGTTGATGAGTTTGACGCCCGGTAGCTCACCTTGCTGTCGCCGCCCTGCCTCGACAATTGCTGGGTACACAACCAAATGTGGGTATTGACGAGCAAGTCTCACCAACAGCGCAGTCACTGGTGCCGACACGGTTTCATAGGAGTGTCCAATACGAGACAGCAGCTGCGGCACAATGCGCCCCCAGGGCACGAGAGGGCCATTCGCTAGGAGATCAGTCACAATGGTGACTACCTCTTGTTCGGACCCAAACCTGGTGAGCATCCGTAGAAGCCGCAATGCCACGGACGTAATCCTCGAGCTTAGACGACTGTTGTGATGAGTATCGTTGGAGGAGGCAGCTGCGAGGAGGAAGGATCTGTAACCCTTCACAGCAAGCTTCAGAGGTAACAGCAGTCGCGATACGATTCGTGTCTGCAGGGAGACAAAACTATCGACAAGGTTGTCGTGGTTGTCATCAGCAGGGAGAACACGATACAGTTCTGAACGGACCCGCTCTTCTCGATTGCTGAGCAGTGAGCCATCTTCCATCATGCGGCAGACAGCATCACGCAAATCGACTTCGTCGACTGTCGATCCGATTTTTCGTAACTCTGCAACAAGGGAGCTGAAGTCTGTCTCCTCAGCTGGAGTTAATTCCGCGACACCGTGGTTCGACAATAGCTTGTCCAGTCGAGCTCTTCCTTGCTGATGACACCACCTGCTGTACTCGTACCATGTGCGAGAATTCGAAGGCATTATCTCCGTCGCTGATTCTAGGCAGACTTTCACCAACGCGTCTCGATATCCCACCAGACCAGCTTCGTCTCCCTGATCGACGCGGGATCCCATGATACTCATTGCAGCCTCGACAGAGGCGAACTGATCCCCTGTATCAACCGTCGCGAGGGTACGAGCAAGTCGCAAGAGTGATTGAACATGAACCGTGTCGGGCGCGACATTCGGCTCAGAATCATCCCTCACGTGAAGAACAGAGTCGCACAGCTTGATCAACGTGAGAACGCCATCACGAGGTGCTTCCCCGGACATCTTCAACACTGCGTCTTCGTATGAGAGAGCGGTATCGCACACTGACGGATGTCTCTCAATCGATTGCTGGCGAAGCTCGTTGAGTAAAAGGTGCGCGAAGCGATAGTTCTTGTTTTTTCGCGCTGCTCGAGCCATTGCAAGCCACCACACTCCTGCATTCGGCGACAGGTTTCGACACTCCGGCGTTGATGCGTAGTAAAGTCTCGCCCATTGCGTCGGATCAACTGTGCTTCCGTCAATATCGATCACGCTGATCTCCTTGTTGAATGCCTCAACTTTGCCTTGAAACGTAATGCCGTTGATAAGTGACGTATCGATGACAATCGATTTAAGCTCCTCGCGGCAAGATTGCGAAAGCGAATCGGAGAATATTCCACTTGGACGGAACTGCAGTAACCTCACGCGATCCACAATCTGCGAAGTCTTCTCTTCATTTGCCAACACATCCAAGTGGAAAGAGTCTGCGAAACTCGACGCGTCGATTGGATTCAAAGCACCCCACGTCTCCAACGCTGTAGAAGCCAACGCAGCTGAGTGGCTGTCGACTAATGGCGTCGGATGGAACATGCTCGAATGGCGAGTCATTTGGTCCGAGGTGAGCAGCGCTGCTACCATCACACTTTCAGCTTTCCAAACAGAGCAGAGCTCCACAAGTTCTGCAAACGCTTGATCTCCGTCCGAGTCCGCAGCAATCGATTCAGCAAACCACCAGCAACGTGAATGGAGGTCTTGAAGTGCTCTCCAATCCCGTAAACTGACGTAGCTTCGTCCGCATCGCCGTACACACCCTACGAAGGTCGAGAGTGAGACGCCAACAGACGCCAGAGGATGCATGATTGCCTCGACTCGATCTCCCTGTGCGTGCTGAGACGATATGACGTGACTGACGACTGTCTCGAAACACTTGGTCGCGTCTTCGTACTTCATCTCCGCCTCCAGAGTGATGGCTTGGAGCCAAATACTCACAGTAGACGCGCTTGATAGACCGAGGAAGTGCGCAGCACGTGACAGGAGCTCGGTCCACCAATGCTGTAGCCCCACGATCGCGTCTGAGTCACCCATATCGCACAAATCCTCCGTCAGGTGGAACAATGAGGTCTCTAACTCGACGATCTGCTTCATCATTCGTACACGCGCATCGTTCGTTGCCACGGCTGCCCCTTGCCTTTGCAGCAGGACATCCAGTTTGCGCGACAGATTCGCCACAATTGCAAATCTGTGGTGTATACCCGCCTCAGCTTGATTCAGTCTCGATGAGAGTTCAATCAGCGTTGGGCGGATTCTGGACAACCACTCTTCACAAACCCCAACGTTGGCTCGAAAAAATCCTTGGACCTTTGCCTGTTCACTTTCTGGATTGGTATCTGGGCACTTCAAATCGGTAACGACTCCGAGTCCTGTCTCGATGGCGAGCACAAACTCCAGCAGCATCGCTGCTGAAATACGAGACGAGTGTGATGACCTTGAAGCTGAGCGCTGGAAACTGGCGTGACTCAGCAGCATTTTTTCAACGCTTGAAAAGATTGCCGAAGGAGGACCCAATGGTGATCGCAGACGAGCCTGGATGACCCACTTCGCAGCTTCACAAACTGTCTGCTTCACCAATGCGATTTGGCGGTGACCACAACTCGGATTGGTGTGGCGAAGTCGGCCTTGAATTCGCCGACACGTGCGATACCACGTTTCTCTGGTGCTTTCCGGTTGAGACAACAAGCTGATAACGAGCTCGAAGTCACCCACTGTCATCCCCGAAGGGGTCCACATATCCTTCAGCGATGGTGTTTGGGCCTTGAGAGACGGCTGCAAATGGCTGCTTGCATTCAGTGCCACGAGACTGAGGCCTGGGAGAATTTTCTTCACAACCATGCTTTCTGAACAGTCGGCGAGCGTCACCGCGAGCTGAAAGATGCGGCCGCAAAGCTCGCCGTTCACTCTGGGGGATACGGCAGCCAACAAAGCCGCACACTCTGCCGGCACCAACTCACCATTGTGCCACACAGCACTTTCAACGTGAGCAACAATCGCGCTCAAGACCTCAACGGGTAATGTCGTCTTCATAGGATACGCAGATATTGCCCACGCAAGTGCACGAAACGTTTCCTGCTGACTCAAGTCACTTGATGAGGACGGGCTACTTCCGACGTGGATGCAAAGCTGGAGTTGTTGTAACAGCAGCTCACTGGTTGTAGAGTCGAACGGAGCAGATCCGTGCTTTCTGAGCAATGTGACAAATGCTGGTGCGAGTTTCAGCACGCCAGACGCACACAAGCCCTGGCGTAGAGTCGGAGTACTCTCAATCAAAGTCGCCGTCTTCAGGACCGATTGGATCACGCTTGAGGTCTTGCGAAGGATGCCGAAATGGTGGAGCAGTTCTGCCATTCTGGGGTCTCGACTGGCAAGGATGAAGCAAGTCGACCAGTAGCCATGGCTCGGCTTCTGCGTGATCTTCATCTGGTGATCCATAACCCCTGCGACCAGCTACAACCACAAAGTAAAGGTTAGCTTGCCCAAACCAGTACACTGGACGGGGAAAATCACTCACCCGTAGCCCTTCCAAACCTAATAGCGCGATCGCCTGAACCGTTATCTGCGTTGTGTACTTCACAGCACCAACATGCTTCACGCTCAGAAGTAGCTCGAGGACCGAGCCAGTTCGACCGGCGCCATCAGCGCTCACTTCATCTTTGATAAGACTGCTTGCCTCGAGTAGAACACTGGAATCGGTTGCTCTCGTCGACAGGTACGTCCTAGCAAGACAGCTTGCTCGCTCCAGGATGAGTATGCAATCGTGAGCTTCACATTGTCGACGAGCTACCATTGACGCAGCCTGCACCAGCAGGAACCGAATCGAGCTCATTCCGAGAGGAGCAACTTCCTCACTGTGGGCAGTGCCGATAGCTTCGAGATATTCAGAGAGACGAAGAACAGTGACGCTCCTGCTCGTGGATACATCAGAAGGCGAACATCGGGTATCACAGGATGAGAGCAACGTACGAGTAGATGAAGCGAGCTGGAGCACGCGGTCGAAGAAGATTTTCCGCAAAACGTAGGCTACCACTGCCATTTCCTAGTGCTATAGCATAGACATGAGTGAGAAATGTTGTCGTCCACGTCCATCCTAGAGAGGTAAACGTACTGATCATCGGTACGCATTGGGCGATGAGAATACTACAGCGAACAATCGAGTCAAGACGGATCTCATCCTCTGCGGCCGTGATGGGCGTCGCGTATATCGCTGCAATATCCTGTCATGTCGTCAGTCACTTGCTACCTTAAAGTACCGTCAGTGACAATGAGGACTCACCCTGGAGAATGACTCCAATAGTTGGAAGCAGAAGACGCTGTTCCCGATCCACAACTCTCGCATGTCTTCGAGGAGCTCAAAGATGGCGTTCCTGAGGCGGCTGCTGGTCGTTGAGCCCATGGCCCAGCCGATCAATACGTCCGCCACGTCCACGAAGTGAGGCTGGATCTTAGAAGAGACAGTCGCTCGCCACAACAGGTCGCTCGCCGTCGGGTGGTAACACAACAGCATCTTCATGTTGACAGCGATCTCGTACACGAGCTCCTCGTCGTCGGCGTTGTCGAGGACTGCCCGCCACAAGTGGAATACTGCGGCAGTCGCAGCGTCAAGCTCCTGATACTCGAGGCTGCGCTCGTCCCAAACTTCAACAGTGCTGGGTTCTCCACGCTGTCCAGTGGTCTGAACGAGTCCATGCACTCTCGGCACTCGCGTCTCAGCTGCCAGCAGTAATCCACAGCACCAGTCCACATACCACGGCTCCTGCGTCGGGTTCATGCTCACGTGCAGTGCGCACCAGTCCACGAACTGCCGCGCGCTATGGGAGCCCAGCGCCTTGAGCATCTTCCGCGCGTTGTCCTGGACCTCCTTGGCGGCCTTGATGGGCGCCGTGATCACGCTCGCCACGATGGGCAAGTACGGCTCGTAGTACACGTACAGACTGGGCGTCGTCGGCAGCTCGCAGAAGTACGTGGCGAGTTGCTGCGCGGCCTTGGCGCGCTGCTTGATGGACACCATGTCGCCCGCCAGCACGGTCTGCATGGCCACGAGCGGGTTGAATTGGGCCACCGCGGACGGCGATTCCTCGGCGGCGTCGGGCTGCGCCGCAGTGACCACAGCAGGGGACGCCTGCGGCGCGCTGGAAGGTGGTGGTTTCTTGCTGGGGGAGCGGCGCGTCACCCCGCGGCCGTGGCTCGACGCTCGCGGCGCATCACCGGACGCGGTGGAGACCGAGGCACGGCGCGCAGCGGGGGAGGCGGACGAGTGGCCGTGCGTGCTAATGGTGGCGTGAGATGCAGGCGTCGCTGCGTGCGAGAAGAGAGCGGAGACGGAGGCGACGGAGACGGAGGAGGAAGCGGAGATGCCGATGGGGAAGATGCGGCGATGGCGAGTATGGTGCTCATGGGCAGTGGCGCCATGTCACTCGGGCGGGGGAGACGGAGGGCCAAGACAACGCCAGACCATCACTCTGGGTGGACGCATTTACAGCCAATCAGGAGGGGTGAAAAAGATTCAGCCAATGGAAAGGATTGACAGAACAGGGTGGACGCGAAGCGACGGCGAGCGTTACAAAAGTGGGTGGATACACGTTGAAGACGCCATTGATGGACCGAGAAAGGCCGGAGAAAGGCGCGGGTGGGCGTGGCCAGCCACGGAAGGCGGGCGAGATGCTGGAGCTATTCATCGATGGCGCGTGCAACCACGACACAGCGGCGGCGTCCGCCACCAGCGTGGATCCGAGGGGTTCTTGTCGTCTCTGCGCTCGTGTACGCGGCCACGCTGCTGTATTTGTCGCACATCTGGGATCTGGACGCCCCCGCAGCTCGCCTTCGCCGCTCGAGCGCTCGAAGCCACAGCGATCAGCGGCAACGTGGAGACTCCAACGCGGCACCGCGGTCTGAGTGGGGACCTCATGAGTTCGAGTGCCTCCGCTGGGTGGCGACGGAGGATGGCGACCGTGATGCGGACGGCATGAAACCCACCGGCGAGACCCGAGAGTGCTGGCATCGCGTTGAAGGGGGCAGTGCGGGCTATTGCGAAATCCGCAATACTTCCAGTGGGCAGACTTTCCACGTGATGCACACAACTCGACTCAGTCTCAAAGAAGAAGTGCGCTTCACATGCCACTTTGCCCAGCGCTTCAGCGACTTCCGCCACCTCGCAAAGAGCTACGTCCACGACCCACCAATGACGATCTCCACGGCTAGTCAAGACGGCAGAGGCATCGTCATGGCAGTTCACGACGGCGTGCTGGCCTCAGCGTTTGCAAGCATCCGGCAGCTTCGCGATGTCGGCTGTGTGTTGCCTATTGAATTGTGGACGCGCCACGACGAAGTGAGGAGTGACCACCCCATCTTACGGCACTTGCAAGCCCACTACGGACCAATTCGACTGCGCGTCATCCACGACCAACGCGCCCGTGGCTTTTTCACAAAAGCCCACGCCGTGTACTACTCGTCTTTCACCCGCGTTCTGCTGCTCGATGCCGACAACTTCGCTCTGCGAGACCCCACACCGTTGTTCTCATCGAGGGAGTTTCGCCGCCATGGCGCAGTGTTTTGGCCCGATTTCTGGCATCCAGGTAACACAATCTTCAACGTCCACGCTCAGAGTTTGCTCTGGGAGCTGCTGGATATGGAGCATATCGACATGCTTGAGCAGGAAAGCGGCCAAGTTCTCATTAATCGAGCCACCAGCCGCGAGGCATTGGAGCGTCTCATGTTCTTCGCGACGCATCGCCCCAACATCTTTAGCAAGCTGGTGCTCGTGTGGGGTGACAAGGATTTGTTTCGGCTTGCCTGGTTGCACATCGGCAAGCCCTTTCATTTCAACGACAAGCGCCTTCCTGGGGCGGTGGGTGTTGTGAACAGAGAGCGTCAGCGATTCTGTGGCATGAGCATGGTCCAGTACGACCTCGATGGCGAAGCGTTGATGTTCGCACACCGCAACACGATCAAGCTGACCGGAGAAAGTGATCCCAAGGGCAACTACCCACTCATTTGGCGGTCACTGCAGCAATACGCACCCGGGCAGAGCCCTCCTCCGACGATCGAGTCGTTCAATGGAGCCCAGCTCTTCAACCAATCGTCGTGTTTTGGCATCAAGCGCTTTCAAACTCCGCGGCAAAGTGGAGTCGTGGACACTCGAGATATTGGGAACTTCGCGGAGCTGGTCGGGTTGGAGGACAGGTTGACCTGGTACGCTCACCAGGCATCACGAATTCTCCAGGAAGACTTACACAAAGCTGAAACGCGTCTTTGATTTGACTTAAAGGGCCAAGCTGAATCCACGGGCTTGCACGATGCGATCTAGCAGACTGATACTGTCCACTGCAGTCACTGGAGCACTCGCGTTGGACGAATGCTGTGCCGCCCGAAGCAACTGCTCATAGTATAGGAACGCTTTTGCGGCATCGGCAGTAGCTGCGTCTGCTCGATTTCGAAGAATCGCAGTCTTTAAGAATGAGATTTCGCGGAGTTGTCGCCAGTTCTCGAGACGCCGATAGAGCGCCGCGCTGTCGTCGAGGAATCCCAATACTTTCTGTGCGTCCATCACAGGCGCCGAGGCCATGGCAGCGAGTGTGGCCTTTGCAATCACGAGCTGAGAGGCTGCGCGCAGTCGAATGCTCCCATGCTCCATGACCAACGGCATCTGTTGATCAAGGAGATCAACAGCTTCCTGTGCCTTCCCCATCGCAATATTAATCTCCGCGACCACGATATGAGCTTCAGCAAGCAGCAGATCAAAGCGACTTGTCTTGCAGATCTGGATTGCTCGGAGAATCGATGGTAATGCATCAAACGTACTGCGAGGCACTCGCGAGCGACGCAGGTATTCGCCCTTCAGTATCAGCACCTGCGCCAGCAAGTACTCATATCCACGGTCTTCACAAAAGGCCTCGAGTTCATCGAGCTCATGAAAGCATCGCAGGTACTGCTCACTCTCACCCCACAAGCGCGCTTGTAAAATAAGTGCTTCAACACGCGCTGGACAGTCGGTCGAAGCCGATGACAGTGAGACGAGTTGGGCAATGTGAGCTTCCGCGAGCGCGTATTCTCCTCGGTTCAAGCTCCATTCTGCCAGAAGATGCTGGATTGTGCGTTGGAGAATCTTCTCCCGACGCAATAACTGGTGACGCTGGAGCTCTGGCTGCCGTAGAGCACCTCGCATCAATACGAAAGCCGCTGTGAACTGTGACGCGGTGTCGCCTTCAACTGATATACCACTGTCACTTGCGCTGGCGCCGTCTTCAGATCCCCATTCTAGCCGGGTAAACACCACGCGACTGATCCAGGACGCGATTTCTGATGAGCTGGCACTCTCTCTGTAGGCTGACCAAAACACCGAGTCGAACGTGTCGCTCAGTGCACGCGCACCAAAGAGCTGCCATCCGATAGCGGCGGCAGTGCGAGCTTTCCCCTGCAGTGACCACATCATGTTGAGTACCGCTTCGATGGAGTGCTTCCACGTCATGCCGTTTGTCTTCTTGCCGTCGGCCCTCGGGTTCACAGCCGCACCGCCTCCTTGCTGCATCTGCTGTTGTTGCTGCTGCATGTTCATCAGGTTTCCTAGCGTCCTTCCTGAACTTCCCGAGGTCGCCATCGCCGTACTCACGCTTTCTCCAAGCTGAGTGAGCACATGATCGACGTCATTCACACGGGACCACAAATCAAGAGGACGTGGCGACGGAAACCGTGCAACAGCAGCGTAGTTCGATGCAGTCGAAGATCCGTCTCGCACAAGCCCGCCCAACAAGAGCTCGTACTCGAGCGCAGTTAGCGACACTAACGTTTGAAGTGACGGCAACGATAGCTCCTCCGCCCGCTCGAGAGCGCTCGCAATCAAAGCTGATACCTGGTGACGCGGTTTTCCTTGCGCGAGCTGTACGCGAACAAACCACGACAGCGCAAACGCTACGCAGATGTGGTCTCCGTGGTGTTGTGCCACTCGGATCGCCTCTTGGATGGAGTCTTGCGCGGCTGCAAATCGGTTGAACGCGATGTGGAGGCCAGCAAGGTTGAGCGCCGCATATTGAACGCCAGAGCCAAGGAAGTGAAGCCCACTAGAAGATGCATTTGCGCCAGCAGTGCCGTCCGCACTTGTAGAACCCGCAGCCGCCGCTGCTGCTCTATTTCGTGTGCGCAGCGTTTGGCGGAAACGCTGCGTGCGCGAGAGTGCGACGTCGTGGTACTGGTGCAGCAGTTCCAACGCAGCCTCATAGTCTCGTTGGTTGACGGCATCCAAGTACTTGACGAAGAGAGCGTCAGGGTCCATGGAGTCTTCCATGGGCTGCAACAATTGAATAGCAGCGGCGTTCTTCGTCGACGAGGCCGTTGTTGAAGAGAGCGTGAGGCCGCGCTCAAGATCTTGAATGATGTCGTGGAGGAAGTACTGCATCTGATCACGGGAGAGACTGTTCATGGCTGACGGTGGTGAATCCGCAGCCGGAGGGTGATGCGATTGACCGGGGGCCATGATGTCGATAGTACGACGACCTACGTTACCGACGCTCTCATCATTCGACTGAAGCACGAGCGTCGCAAATTCCTTTGGCTCCGTATCGGCTGTGGTGCTTGCTCCAACGATCGGAGACAGCGGCAGGTCATCCATGTCGTCGCCCTGCTTCCACAGGAACCGCGACGACGGCGATGACGTGAGAGACAACGAGATGTCGCTCTGCGTGGCGGTCGCTGCGCCATTACGGTGACGCAGCGCGGTCTGGTGGTCGGCGTATTCTTCTCTGTATCGTGTGACTTCATCAAACACGCGTGAGAGCCCGTCGAAGAGCAGGCGGTTCACCGCCAGCACGAAGCGCCGAACGAACACACCGAAGACGCTCTTGCGTAAGAGCAGTGCGTTTGCAGCGTCGCCCAGGGGCTCCACGCTCTCCCCTGTCAACGACCGCGTCAACGGCGCGACGCACTCGCCGATCGCGTCCACCACGTCGCTCACAGCATCAGGAGAATCCACGCTCGCCAGCACTTGCAGCACCTCGTCCACGAGCACGGACACGTCTTCGGGCCGCGGAAGCGCCTGCTGGAGCCGCTGGAACACGGCAGAGAGCGTCGTTGGCTCGCCCTCTGCGCTGCGGCCATTGGCGCTGTCGCTAGCGCTGGGTTTAGCCGCGTTTGGCTGCTGGATCTCGTCGAGGAGGAAGGTCGCAAGCGCGTTCACGGAGCTGCGCGCGATGGTGCGGCGCTCGAGCGCGCGGTCGGCGCTGAGCAGCGAGCTCTCGGCGTGCAGCTTCTCGTAGTCCTCATCTTCAAGGTGGCGAACATACGCGGCGATGAGCAGGCTCGTGGTGAGCACGTAGCCGTTCGCGGCCGTCGCGCTTTGGCTCTGCATCGAAGCTGCTGCAGCGAGAGCGTGTGACGTATCCATGAGGACTCGCACAAGTGAGCCCTCCGTTTAATGAATACCGGTGGAGTACCGGTTACGTTATCTGATACCAAACTGACTAGCCAATGGTGTGCCTCTTTGAAGGTCAACTCAGAAATGAGTTTCGGAGCTCCTCGTCTCGGCGACCTGGTCTAGAATGAGCTGGGGAAGGAGGTGCTTGGTTGTGTCCGAAGGCGCCCGTGCTCATGTGCCACTCACCGTCGAACGAACCAGTTGACGTTACTACACTCCAGCAAAGAGCTTCAACGAGGAAGTGCGAGAGAGGAGAGAATGGAGACTCCGGTGGAGACGCTCGTCGATTTCACCGACACGGTGACGGCCACGGAGTCAGAGACGACTGCGCAAAGCATGACCGACGAGATGATTGGAGAAATACACAGCGGAACTGAAGATCAGGACGAGCTCCCGAATACGCTGCGGCTCTCGTCAATGAAGAATATGCAGCTACGAGTAGAATCGCAGCGTCATTTGAGCGTACCCTTCGGAGACGTGAGCATCTTTCATATCGCCCTTCCTACTGCGAACCAAGCAGTCCATGAGGCGTCCGACCTGGAGTACTACGATGATACCACGACCGACGAGAAGCCTGTGGTCGAAGACACCATCCCACAAGAGCAAGGGCAAGAGCTCCCTCTGGCCGTCGGAGAAGAAAGAGAATCCAGCGCTTCTGCCATTCCTCTCGACCCAGAGCCAGCTTCCCAGCCAGCTCCCGAGGTATACACCCCACCACCAAAGGTAGGAACCTACTGCTCGATCTTGTGGTTTCTGAAGCTGCTGAACCAAACGGAGTAGTCGACGCAGGACGCTCCAGTCGTTTCGCTTGATGAGATCCACGAGTTTTTATATCGGAAGGCAAGATCTTTGTACCATCCTGCTCGAAGATACCTTGTCAGGGTCCTCACTGAAGTCGCCCCTGTTGCAGATCGCTGACAACCAGTGCAGTTCTCACGCCAAGGAGATCCACGAATGTACGTGGTTGCTGCCATCCTCACGTACTCTTCTGTCTACTAAACGATGCTGCTACTTCACAGTCATAGGTGCCCATCTGAACGACTCTCAACAGCGTCAGTTCCTGCCGCCGTTATTCGCTCTACTAGCGCAGCGGTTCGAGGATGAGGCCGTCAAAGTCGGACTGGATGAAGTCGCGATCGACGTCCAGTCGTCGCTGTGCCTCATGGAGCAAATGTTCCTCACGCTGGGTCGTGTGTCGCCGCTTCAAGACATGTACACGGCCGAAGAAGAGGCAATGCTTGATCAACTCGGCCATGGCAACAGCAGTAATAATGATTCATAGCGCTAAGGCTACTCGTACAGTATATTGCATAGAAATCTACCACACCGGCCTGTTTTGTGCTCCCAAGACGTTCTGACTGGCTGTTCGTGCGTGCGATCTCACTCTTCTCTACTGTACACATTCAGCTCCAGCTCACTCAGCCACCGTTGGGACTATCCGCACAACCTTACCGATACCCTTGGCCTGGCCGTCACGGAACACGAAGCGCATTCCCTTCTTGAGGAACTCCGGTGCGTGGATGAAGCGGAAACGCACGAGCGCGCGGTCACCTGTGCGGATCACATCCTGGGCCGACTCGATTGACAAGATCTCCGCTGTCTGGCGGATCGTGCGGCAGTTGATCATCGGCTGGTAGCCCACTGCGACAGTTGTCTGGTGGTGGAGGATCACCACACGCGCCTCAAACACCTGCGAGACGTAGTCCGCAACGTTCACCTGCGGGCTCAACAGCATCATGCCCTTACGGAAGGTCTGACGGTTGAGCACGTGCTTCTTGTTAACCGAGCGTAAGGACACCGCACCAGTCTGACCCGGAAAAATCTCCTTCATCGGCACGTACATCGACTCGATGCTGCGCACCACGACCTTGTGGAAGACACCGTTGTAGTCGGGGCCGAGTATCAATGTATCATTGACCTTGAACGATCCGGTCACGAGCGTACCGGCGATAATAAATCCAACGCCCGGCACCTGGAACGTCTCGTCGATCGGCATCTCGACCAAGTCGTTCGGCAAAGTCACAGCCCCAGCCTTCGCACTGGCTGCGGACGAGTCGCTGCTAGTTAGAGAAGCATCGGAAGGCGACTGGTTGGTAGCCTTCAGTCCTGCAAGTGTCGATGCTGATAAACTCGCCTTGAAAAGCGCTGCTGGCGACGCGCCGAAGAATATTCTCCGCATGTTATCAAGGCCGTCACCCGTCACGTTAGAAAGCGGCAGGATCGGTGTGATGCGGTTCGACGGAATACCCTTGGCTGCGGCCACAGCCTGCTCCTCCGTCTTGACCAGCATTGGCATCTTACCGTAGCGCTTGAGTGACTGGCGGATGGTCTGCAGTGTCTCCTTCGCGATGTTCTTCGGCGCAATGTCGATCTTGGTAAGCGCGATGATGATCGGAATCTCGAGTGCCACGGCGATTGCCAGGTGCTC
Source organism: Pythium utonaiense (assembly GCA_023334595.1). Classification (NCBI taxonomy): domain Eukaryota; phylum Oomycota; class Peronosporomycetes; order Pythiales; family Pythiaceae; genus Pythium; species Pythium utonaiense. The sequence continues at coordinate 1,231 of JAADVE010000253.1, read as the reverse complement.
CTTGGTCATGCGCTTCACGCCCATGTTGGCGCCAACAACCACCACGACGATGTCTGGCTGCATGCCCGTGAGGCCAAACACTGTGGTCTTGAGGTACTTCTCATGGCCTGCAAGATCGATGAGCTGCATGCGCTTGTGGGCCACCTTGGCCAGCTCGACCCATGGAATGGTCTTGCCCGACCGCTTCGACAGGATCTGCTCGCCATTCTCGTCAAAGCCGATGTAGGCAGTCGCCACGGAGCTCGTGCGGCCCGTCTCGATCTCGTGCTGGTGACGGAACACCGCCTTTCTCGACGATCCGCGGCCGTCGTCCAGGTCGCCCTTGATCAGCGTGCCGATCAGACTCGACTTGCCGCTGTCGACGTTGCCCACGAACGCTATCCGCAGCGTGCGCAGCCTGTCGGCATCCAGCTCGAGCAGCTCCTGCTCACTGGCGTGCGCGTTCGCGCCTGTCGCCTCGAGGGCGTCCTTGGCCTCCTCCGGCGCCTGGTTGCCGCTCTCCGCAGCCGCCTGCGCGCGCTGCTTCAGCGACAGGATCTCCAGGTGGTCCTTCACGCTCAGCTCTCCCTCGCGCTCGCCCGCCAGCGTGTCCTGCTCGCCGGCGCCGTCCGCAGCGTCGTGCTGGTTCGTCTCGGCGTCGTCCTCCGGCCCCATCGGCTTGTTCTTGCCATCCTTTCTTGCTGCATCTGCTCGTGCGTGTGCGCTCGCAACTGCTGTCGTCGCCGCCGCTGCTGCGCGTGCGCTCGTCGTGCTCATCGTTGGGCGAATCGGTCTCTGGCGATGGCGGCGGTGGCGTCGGAGCTCCCGAATGCCAGCGGCTTCGACTTGTATGGGCGAATCTATGAGGCGCCGCCCAGCTGGGGGAACGCGGCCCGTCACGAAACCACCGTAAATTACGCGCGTGAGTGATGGTCTCGCATTGAAGTTGCCGCGTGCCACGAGAACCTGCGCATGGACGCATCGGCCCACGCGAAACACTTCGTTTCACTATACTACCACGTACATAGGTCCACCTCAGGCATGCTCACGACCACAAGAACGCAATGCCATGGGGACCAGCACTCGGCGTCGTCTCTCCCACTTTCTACGCAAGTTTCAACCCAAAGTGGAAACCATCCCACAGGCGTTCCACCCAGTTGGAAATTTTACCAGGATAGATTACTTACCGTAAAGTACACGGTTAAATACGATTACCACATACCGATGGAATACCGGTACGAACCCACCTGTG
>JAADVE010000252.1:0-24429 GCA_023334595.1 Pythium utonaiense | reverse complement strand
CCCCCCCCCCCCCCCCCCCCCCCCCCCCCCCCCCCCCCCCCCCCCCCCCCCCCCCCCCCCCCCCCCCCCCCCCCCCCCCCCCCCCCCCCCCCCCCCCCCCCGTCCGCGTGCGGCTGGAGAGAGTGGCTTGGAATTCGCGGATGTTGCGCCTTGGCGGTTTGCAGCGACGCCTTTGACGGCGCTTCCTGAGATGTCGAAACGAGCGAACCCACCCAACAGGCGAGATCATACCCCACTAAGTACGAAATCAGGCCACTAAGTACGACTCCCGTTCCTTCTTTTTGCAGTTCTTCCACATTATTTCACGGCAGTGAATCTGACTTTTCACAAATCGTGAAAGATCGCCACCTCAACTTCATGTGAACTCCAACAGACCGCGAAGGATCAATTTTAGCGTACACACAGCAAACTACTTACATCAATGGTCGAACACCAGCGCCACTGATGTTCGAAACGCTAAGATAAACAAGACACAAGTCGTGGTTGATGGTGGGCAGATCAAAATGATCGACTCGGACTGTTTGTTTCCTTTTATCACTCTAGAAAAATCAACGATATCACTCGCGCAAAACTAAGTCCCGATGCGAAGTCAAGTGAGCGAAAGCGGGAAGCGAAACACTTCCATGCCGTGCGGGGCGCACTCGGTGCTGCTGAGCACTCAAGAGTGGCGATGCACTTAGTCGACCTCCTCGATCTTTGGGCCCTGGTCGCCGCCAGCCGATGGGGCTGGGCCGGCACCTGGGGCACCTGGCATGCCGCCTGGCACACCGCCGGCCGCACCCGCCGAAGCGTACATCTTCTGCAGGATTGGGTTGGCGATGCCCTCAAGCTCCTTCTGCTTGGCCTCGAACTCCTCCTTCTCGGCCGACTGGTGGGCGTCCAGCCAGTTGATGACCTCAGTGACCTTGTCGTCGATGGCAGTGCGGTCGTCGTCTGGGATCTGGCTCTTAAGCTTCTCGTCGTTGAGGGTGTTGCGCAGGTTGTACGCGTAGTTCTCAAGACCGTTCTTGGCCTCAATGCGGACCTTGTTGGCCTCATCCTCCGACTTGTACTTCTCAGCCTCGGCGACCATGCGGTCAATGTCGGCCTGCGAGAGACGACCCTTGTCGTTGGTGATCGTGATCTTGTTCTCCTTACCGGTCGACTTCTCGACAGCCGACACGTTCAGGATACCGTTGGCATCAATGTCGAAGGTGACATCGATCTGTGGCACACCACGTGGCATCGGTGGGATACCGTCGAGGTTGAACTTGCCGAGCAGGTTGTTGTCACGCGTCATCGAACGCTCACCCTCGAACACCTGGATCAGCACACCTGGCTGGTTGTCAGCGTAGGTCGAGAAGGTCTGGGTCTTCTTGGTTGGCACGGTCGTGTTACGCGAGATCAGCGTGGTCATGACACCACCGGCGGTCTCAAGACCGAGCGACAGAGGGGTCACATCGAGGAGGAGCAGGTCCTGGAGCTTCTCCGACTGGTCGTTACCCGAAAGGATAGCGGCCTGGACGGTGGCACCGAAGGCGACGGCCTCATCAGGGTTGATCGACTTGCAAGGCTCCTTGCCGTTGAAGAAGTCCGAAAGGAGCTGCTGCACCTTAGGGATACGGGTCGAGCCACCGACAAGGACGACCTCGTGGACCTGGCTCTTCGAGAGCTTCGAGTCACGAAGGACCTTCTCCACAGGCTCCATGGTCTTGCGGAAGTAGTCACCGCACATGTCCTCGAAACGGGCACGCGTGATGGTCGAGTTGAAGTCAACACCATCGAAGAGCGAGTCGATTTCGATGTACGCCTGGGCCGACGACGAAAGCGTACGCTTAGCACGCTCACAGGCCGTACGGAGACGACGCATGGCACGCTGGTTGGTGGTGAGGTCCTTGCGGTGCTTGCGCTTGAACTCGCTCACGAAGTGGTCGACGAGGCGGTTGTCGAAGTCCTCACCGCCCAAGTGGGTGTCACCGGCAGTGGCCTTCACCTCGAAGATGCCCTCCTCAATGCTGAGGAGCGACACATCGAAGGTACCTCCGCCAAGGTCGAAGATGAGCACGTTACGCTCACCGCCCTTCTTGTCAAGACCGTACGCGATAGCGGCGGCCGTTGGCTCGTTGATGATACGGAGCACGTTGAGGCCAGCGATGGCACCGGCATCCTTGGTGGCCTGACGCTGCGAGTCGTTGAAGTAGGCTGGCACCGTGATGACAGCGTTCTTGACCTCCTTACCGATGAAGGCCTCCGAGACCTCACGCATCTTGGTGAGCACCATCGACGACACCTCCTCAGGCTGGAACGTCTTGCTCTCGCCCTTGAACGTGACCGTGATCTGCGGCTTGTCACCAGCACCTGGCGACACCTTGAAAGGCCAGTGCTTGATGTCGGCCTGCACGACTGGGTCGTTGAACTTGCGACCGATCAGACGCTTGGCATCGAACACCGTGTTCTCGGCGTTCATCGCGACCTGGTTCTTGGCGGCATCACCGATGAGACGCTCGCTGTCCGTGAAGGCCACGTACGATGGGGTCGTACGGTTACCCTGGTCGTTGGCGATGATCTCCACACGGTCGTTCTGCCACACGCCGACACACGAGTAGGTGGTACCGAGATCGATACCGACCGACGCGCCAGACACAGCCTGAGCCATTCTTGCTTCTTCTTGTTGTTGATGAAACGGGGGGGTTCTTGTGTTTGCCGAGGCAAATTAGGAAGTGACTCCCATGATCGCGCGAGGTTTCCTCGCCATGCTCCCTGGCAGTGGCGGTCCCTCCAGCCGCACGAGCAATAACCCACCAACAAAGATCGTGGTTTTTTTGGGTGGTTGGCCGAGACAATCCACAAGCTTCGAGACAAATCGAAGTGACACGAAGACAGCGACCAGCTCGTCGTAATTACTTCTCATTGGCTGGAAGAGTTGTGGTGACTGATATCAGCCAATGAAAACGATGGAAACGCGGTTCGTTCCAGAAGGGGGAGCCACGTGGAGGGAAGTGGGGGGAGATGGGCGGCTTGGCACCATGCCAAGCGACGTCTGTGTCGTGTGCGTGGATCGAAATTTGACTTGGTGTTTGTATACACGTCGGCCCGCAATCGAAAGTTCTCGAATGTTGGCACCCTTTGATCATCACTCTCGCCGGCTTCAGATCCGAGTTGACCAATCAGAACACGCCATGGCGTGATGACATCACTCGCTGGATGAGCCAACATGGGTTCAAAAATCCCCAATGGCAACATGCTGCGGGGGGGATATGGCCGACTGGAGAGGTCTGTATGTGGCCGACGCCTGGTGTCCGACTGGTGTGTCCACGCGTCTTGCATGCGCATGCATGCGGGAGGATGCGGGCGGCGTCTCCCTGTGCATGGCGCGACGAGACGCAGAAGAGTGATTTTCCGAAGCGACGCGGGAAACGGTCGGCTACGCGTGACTCGCATGGGCCTGTGAGGCGTGAGAGGCGATTGCATTCTGTATTCTCTGTCTCTTGTTAGATAGCGGGCGTATGCGCGCGCGAGCCGCTGCATGCGAGCGGCCGCGTCTATGGCGCGATGTCCTCCACGCGCGTGTACGTGCGCACGTATTCCAGGAAGAGTTCTACGGCAAGAGAACCAACGACGTGCGAGTGAGAAACAGTGCGAATGAATATGCAGTGGGTGGCTGGAGCCTTCGCCTGTTGTACGCACCCTGACGGCGATGCACGACCGACGCGAGGATCTTTTCGTGGTTTCTACAGCAACACAGCGAGCAGCTCGGCGTTAGCAGACCTGGGGTGAGCCGCTAAGCGGGTAGGAAGTCGTGGGCGCACCGCCACTTGTTGATCACGTCGTGCTTCTGCGGCACAAACTTCTTGGCGCGTGCGTAGGTGAACTTCAGGGACAGATAGTGTGTGTTAGTGGTTGCTGCGCTATGTATGGTGGCGGTGTGTGGTGTCGGACGGTACCTTGGAGATGCCGTTGAGGATGAGGAAGAGCACAACGGAGACAGAGAAGAACTTGACGAACGACGCGACGCCCAGCTTCTCGTCCTCGTTGAAGAGCAGCGGGCGGATGCCGTCGTACAGCGCACGCACGAACGCCATCACGTACTCGGCCTCGCGCACAGCCTCTGGCAGCAGGTGCTCAAACTCGCCCTACGCGATGCAAAACCACGTGAGCGACTTCCATTTGCTCAGCCACAACAACATCAGAGACGTACCACGAGTGTGAGGAAGGTGACAAGCGGGATGGTCCACGCACAGACCGAGAAGAACACGGCGACGAGCTCGCGCGACTTCTTCGCGGCGATCTCCAGCTCGTCCTTGGCCAGCAGCTCCTGAGTCTTCTCCAGCACGGCGTTGCAATCGTTCTCGACCTGGCTCAGGTTATCCTGCACCTTTTGGTGGATGGCCTTCTCGATCGATGCGCACACGTCGGTGATCTGGTTCACTTCGCCGTTCAGCGCTGGTTCGCGCAGGTTCGGACGTACGCCTTCGCTTCCTTCCGGCAGCCAGATTGCCGGGATCTCCAAGCCGTGCTGGTTGTTGATGTGCTCCTTGATGTTCTGCGTGATCTGGACCATGAGCTTCATGAGCTCCTTCGGGTTGTGGACCGTGTCCGCCTTCGTCAGGTAGTACTTCATCTTGTCAAAGTGCTTCTTGTTGAGCATCTTCACCACGCTCATCGTGCGCGAGCACAGCGCCTGGCCCATGGGATCCATGAACACAAAGATCAAGTCCGCACTGTCGGCAAACTCCACGATCGCCTCGTTCACGTCGAACGGGTAGGACACATCGCCGTCCACGAGACCCGGAGAGTCGATAAAGTCCACCTGCACACAGCCAAGAGCCCATTAGAATCGAATGCCACGCCATGCAAATGGTCTGCCTACATACCATGGAGAAGTGGCGCTTCGTGGACGTGCTCACGCAGGTCGTGAGGTTCTCCACCAGCGGCTTGCCAAACTTCTCTTTCAGCGGCGCCAGGAACGGGTACATCATCACCGTCGAGTCGCCCTTGATGGGCGCGAGCGTCTTCTTGCTGCCGCTCGTGACGATCGTGAAGCCCTGCGTCTCGATCGCCACGCCCGTGCGCTGCACGTGGTCCTCAATGTACCAGTTGATGAACGACGACTTGCCGGCGCTGTGGTTGCCGATCACCAGCACGTTCACCTTGCGGCGCGGCGCGTGGACCACGACGCCCACACTGCGCGCGAGCGAGCACAACGCGTCCTCGCCCTTCGTGTACAGCGCGTGCACTTCGTTCATGATACCCACGGCATTCGCGTCGCCCTGCAGCGAAGCCGCCGCGTCCTTCTTGGTCATCTTCCTTCTCGTCGGCTCTCTGTCTCTCCGGCCCAAAAGGCAAGAGGTCCAGAATTTGAATATGCTATAGCACCCCCGTGGGGTACTACTATCGACAATAATTATTAGGGTTTATTCTTATTATTGGAGCGTGGATCAATATTCGTCCTCGCCATTGAGCTTCTTCTCGACCAGCAAGATCTCGCGGTCGAGATTCGTGAGCGCTTGCTGGACGCGTGCTGCATGGGCTTCTTTCTTGCTGGGGCCGATGAGAAGGTTCTTGAGAAACTTGCGCGTTGCCTTCATCTTCTGTCGCCGCTTCTGCTGCTTGAGCCGCTTGTCCTTCTTGGCTTGGGCCGCGCGTTCCGCCTTTTCGCGCGCCATTTCTTCACGCTCCTCGCGCTCTCCTCGCTGTTTATTCTCGAGCCATCGCCTCGCGAACGCAACGTCGTGGTTGTGGAGAGTGAGTGCTTTCTCCGCGAGCAGCTTCTCGTGGCCTTCTTGGAGCAGCACGATGAGTTCAGGTGGGGCACCTTTGCAGTCCTTCACAAGCTGCCGCTCTTTCCGCTTGCGAGCGATCGCATCCTTCAGCTGACGCCCAGTGGACATGCTCACATGGACAGCGGTAGACACTGTGGCCTTGGCGCGTCTTCTGGTCTTCAGAAGGGCCTTCGCTCGCTCCATTTGAGCCGTCAGAGGGTAATCCTGACATTTGTCGACCGCATACCACTGGAAAAACTCATTGAAGTCGATCTTCCCGCTGCTGTCGGCGTCAAGCTGCTTCATAATCTGGCGCGCCTTGGCCTTGGACACAGGCTCACACAGCTCCAGAGTCAGCATGCGATGGAACTCGTCTTCATCGATAAAGCCTGATCCGTCGACGTCGGCTTTTTGGAACGCTGCCTGGGCGTCCTCGAGCAGCATTTGCTTGCGTCGCGGGTCGATGGGCTCAACGATCTCGACTGATTCTTCTATCTCAATGGTCTTTGGACCACTGTCCCCGGTAGACTTGGTTGACCGTCGACGACTTTTCTTTCGTAGACTGCTCTTCCGATCACCAGAGGAAGTGTCGACAACTGTCCGCATCTTGCGGCGCGTGGTCGTGAATACGTATCGCTTTGTCGACGCCTCCCAACGCCGCTGCCACGCCTCACCCTCGAACTCGAAACTTTCTTCGTCGAAGTAAAAATCATACGTGAGTTCGCCGGCGTTCCACCGCGGCACAAACACTTTGTCGAAGACTTCCATCGCGTTGGTCACTGGAATTGTCTGCTCGTCTTCGTAGATCCAGTCGAGACCGCAGATTTCGTGCATAAATCGGTTGAACACTTTCTTCTTGCGGGCAAAGTCACCGTGTTCGAGACAATCCACACTAGGAAAGCCTGGGACGGTCTTCTTCTTCCGGCGCCGTTCAGCCAACTGGGCCAAAGCCTCAGCAAGCACCCGTTGAGGCTGATCGACAACGTTCAATGACACGCTCGGTACGAACTCATGCAGCTTTTCCTTGTATCGCCGCATTTGGCGCTTTGCTTTCAGCGCTTCTTTCAACATCACGAGTGATTTAGGATCACCAGCTTGCTCTCCACCTTTCTCTTCTTTTGTCAGTGCTTCTTCAGCGAACCAGGCCAAGAGCTCATCAAACTCGATAAGTCCATTGCCTGATTTGTCCATGACCTTCATCGCTTCATCGACTTGTTGGTCACTCATTGGTTCGCACAGCTCCTCCTTGAACATCCGCTTGAATTCAGCTCGGTCGATCGCCCCCGACTTGTCCGTGTCGAATCGATCAAATGCATCTCGCAGGATTGCCTCGTTCTGCAAACGAATCGCCAGCAACTTCTCCTCACGCTCGCGAAGAGACTCCTCCAATTGCACAGTCTCTTTCAGCTTGCGAAGCACTGAGTTCATGCTTTGCCAGCAGTACTTTTCCATCACTGCCGATGCGATCAATGGAGCAGTGACATCCTCGTCAGGCGGGGAGCAAACACGTTTCCACTCATGAGTCTGGAATGGACGGGAGTTCCACCAAGGAACATGACTTGAATGCCGCCCGCTCTTGCGTTCCTCCGTGTGCCTGAACTCGAAACACGCCAGGCATGTCCACTCTCCACACAGCGATTCTTTGTCTTGGATGCAGGTCTTGCAGAAGCGAATAATACCACGGACCTCGCAGCGTGAGCACATCTTGGAATATTCACCATTCATTGCCACGAAATCGATGCTGTTGCACAAATGAAGCAGACGCTTCCCGCTCTTGTGTGTCTTTTCGAAGCATTTCACGCAGTAGGCCTGCTGGCAGTCACGACACTGTAACCGAGCGAGGGTGTGATCAACATGGAAGCATTCTTGACACAACGGAGCGTTGGGATAACGTTCGCATGTAGCCAGGAGCGAGATCAGAGCAATACGCAGACGTTTCCGGAATAACCGGACACGAACAACACGCTGTAGTCGACTAAGCGCTTGCTTGGCGACCACCATCGCGTGCTTGAACGAATTCGCGAAGGCTCGACGAGCCCATATCTGGCGAATCCATCGCTGGATCTTCGAGGCGGAGCTATCGCGTTTATGGTGATACCACTTATCCATCAATGCGCGAATCCACGCTCGAATCCGCTGAACCTGGCGCTGCTTCTCCAACACTCGACGACGTTTTGTGTGACGCCGCACCAAATACCCTCGAATAAACGACTGAACATCGATCACGGAGGCTTCCAGAGCAGTAGCTTGAAGCCTCTCCACCCACGCAATGAGCTGTGACATAGTAGCTGGTGGAGGTTGGTCACCTGGATGGTGTGACGTCGGCCAGTTGTAAATCAAGGACGTAGTACAGACCGCCTTGAATCGGCGCTTGAGCAGACACGCCTTGCCATTGATCAATCGACTCGTTGGTTCTGTTGCCGCCGTCACTGGTGGGCCGATACCATGCCAAAAGCCAACCACGCACGGAAGCTGCGCTGGTAGTAGACCAAACCAGCTCATCATGCTGAACTCGGACGCAGGGCCACTCATCATTTCGCTCGCATCAGCCACGCCGAACGCCATGCGACTCGCCTGGTTTCTCAAGAATGTCCATGTCGTTGCTGTTTTGTAGAACGCTTTGTTGACTCGCGTGCCCACCGGTACCCACGGGAACGAAAACAACACGAACACCCACTCGTGGGATGTAAGCGCGTCTTCAAGCGAGTTAGCTGTGAACCTTCGCACATCGACTCCTGTGGAGAATCTCGCCTCGAGCTGATATTGAATCTTCATGCGCAGGACGAAGACTCTATGACGAGCGCGCTTGCCGCGAAAGGCGCGCTGAATCCGGATAGCCATCTCGATGCGTCGCGCTCCTGCGGTCAGAGCCCAGAACTTGGCAAGACCCTCTCGGAAGTATACTTCCTTAAGTCGTCGAGCACGATAAATCGTTGCCACCACCTCGATGAGATGATAATCCTTCCACATCGGCACTAGCTCGCGAGACCATATCCTTATCAAGGCACGGAGCCGTCGCTGCAGATAGATTTGCTCCATCTTAGCGAGCTTCAGCAGTTGCTGTGCTTGATGCGCCACGTGTAGGTTCCAGTGACGCCACATCGTCCGTTGGAGTTGTTTTTTTCGAAGTGAGACGGCCAGTCGCTTATATTCCTCCTTGCGCTTGGTATCATGGAGTCGCTCGAGCCAGTGGCGCACAGCATAGCGCTGCTGCTTCTCCAAGCAAAACGCTCGTACTATACGTAATGATACCGGTCAGTTTGTTGTCAATACTTCAAGGCAAGTAAAGTAGCACATACCTTGATTCATTTTGGCCACGTACTGAGCTAGTGCGTTGAAGGCATGTTTGGCCGTTTGGCCGTCCCGATAATTGTCTGCGTATCGAAGTTCTTCCAGATAGTCGATTCGATCTTGTCGCCATGCGACCAGCGAGTAGCCTTTCAGTACTCTCTGGTAATGAAGTCGAGCTCTCCTTGATTTCCTCTTTCGATACACAAAGGCTGTCCACGTTTTCCAGAGAGTTAACGTCATCCCGATCTCACGCAGGCGGTTTGAGCAGCACATCTCAGGAAGTGCCTCCACCCGCCAGGCACGAAGAAAGTGGTGCTGCTTGGTAGAATTGTCGAAAGCGATCGCAGCGTGAAGCTTCCTGTGTTTCTCACGCCGATGAAGGATGTAATCCCACCACCACTGCATCATCCGTTTCCGCAGTTTGTGGTGATGAAACCAAAGAGCTTTTCGCAACTTGCGCGTCGATGTCGACAAATCGCGTGCCTCTATCCGCAACAAGTGTTGCATCTTCCAATGATCGAAGTGACATCGCAGTACGATGTGTCGTTGGCGTTTCCACCGCTGCAGCACACGCTGGCGATGAATCCGCTTCTTGTACTGGCGAAATCGAAGCGGGATCGCCCGTCGAAGCACAATAGCCGCTTGTCGAAGCTCTGCGACAAGCACACAAAGACGATGCCACCGCCATGTCCGCTGAATCTCTTTCACTCTGGCTGACTGGAAGCTCAGATGGAACAGTTTGCATTGGAGAATGAGTTGAAGGCCCTTCACAACGTTCAGCCTTCGACGCGGGCTCGCTTGATCCTGAGCAAATTGATCCAGACAATGTTGCCATGACTGCACCGTCTTCCCCCACTTCGAGTTTGTCCCACCACACGCAACGCTCCACTTGTTCAAATGATAGCCTCGCCAGGCTATGAGCCACTTCAAGATCCCACCACACGTCACGACTCGTTTGGCTTGGAAGCTGCGAAGTAGCCGAGTGATCAGTCGTGATGCCGTGTTCACTCTTCTTTGCCAGTATCGTCGAAAGCAATGCTGAATTCTCCTCACAGCAGACACATGCGTCATCACGACTCGAAACACCGTTGTGTCTAGTGCTAGGCGAATCTGACAGGCACGATACAGGTGCCACGTGTTCTGGATGCGGCATGCTGGCACCATGCACCGGCGACGGCGAGACGCCCGCAACCCACGGCTGATATGTTGACGATACAGGAACACGCGGATGCATCGCTGGATCTGGCTGGCACACTTGTACTTCCACACGACGATCTCCATACCCTTGCTCTCCCACAAACGCTCGACTAACATTTGCTCCACAGCTACTCGGCACGATACTTTTCGGTCTCGGACACGCCTTCGCCCCATGCATCCTCGCCATACACGCTGAATAAAGATCGCTGCGACGACCTGGCGATGCCGCAATGCGATTTGGCGTATGACGTAGTTCCTGTACGCCTTCTGGATGCGAATGGCTGCAGTATGCCGCTTGTGAAGCCACACGACACGAGCCATTTCACAGCGTGCGAGAAAGCGGCGGATAGTCGACTGGATGACCACGGCACATGCATTCCTCACTCGTTCTCGATACGTCAACGCCAATGTCTTCAGCTTGTGCTGCATGTTCCACGCTCGCCAGCATTTCTGGATGCGTCTGGCGCTCATGGTGTGCTCGATGAACCGCAACACCTCCGTAGCTCGTGCCCACCTCGCCCACAATACACGGATTCTCGACAGGATGCTACGCTGGACGATTGCACACGCATGCGCGAGGCTCGATTGCCTCAGGATGAACAGCTTGCGCTCGTGGTCTTCGAGAACGCGACGCGTGAGCGTGTACTTCTTCCACTCTGTCCACGCCACTCGTTTCACGCGCAAATAGTGGCACTGAAACACTCGCGTCATCGTGAGAAGCACGACACGCTGAGCAAACGCATGCTGATGCTCGTGCTCTCTCAGGAACTGGATGGGAACGACGCGACTCGCACGATCAATCCGACTCTCCACAGCTTCCGCCAGGCTCGCATGCTGCAGCGTCACACGAAGCTTCATACGATCCAGCGGGTCGAGCAGAGGCAGCGTGCGCTCGCGGGTCTTCAATTTCGACTGAGGCTTCGCTGCTGACGAACTGAGTGCTTGCTCATAGATGCGACGCGCGGCCGAGTCACGGTGCTCCTGGTGTGGTTTGGCATTCGCTGGACTGGACTGCCGCAGCGGTTTCCTCTTGGTGGAGGGCTCGCGCTTGTCACCGCCGCTGGAGCGTAAGGAATACGCATCCGGATTGCGCTCTGCTCGCAGCACTGGCCACGTCATCGCAACTGGCGGCGGATCCCGCGGAAACGCGCCGTTCTTCGTGGGTTGACGCGCTTCTTCGACGGTTTCTCCGCGTGATTCCCGGCGCAGTTCATCTCTGCTGTCTACCACATAGCACAGCGCCAGTGGGTATTCGATTCAAGCACGCGGTTGGCGCTCTTTACGCTGGGAAACTCACCTTGGCGAGGAGCAGCGACTGGCGGCGGCGCGATCACGACGGCGTTGTTGCCAGCGACAGCGGTGACGGGAAGGAAAAGCGGCAGCGACGCCGCGTTTCGCGGGCCTCGCTTGCCATAGGACGAAGGAGGAGGCATCTCCACGCTCTAGCGTGCGGCATCCGCCTTGGGCGATGGCCGTGGGCGGCCGATTCATCGCGCTTTCCCCGTCGCATTTTCCATTTTCGGATCGGTTTTTCCGGTTTTCCCGCGCCACTTTTCTTGTTGTTGGTGCTTTTGGTTGGGGTACTGTCACGTAGATAATAGTAGTTCCATGGGACACTATTACTCGAATGCAACTCGTGCCAGCTGGGTGAGTGTAAAATGGCTGGGACCTGTATTCGGAGCAACGCAACGGAACGCAACACACACACACACACGCCCAGAGCCCAAGGAACCACGACGACGACCACAGGCTTCCAACTAACTAGCACACGAACGGTAGACGTTGGTCGAGGCAGTGGAACCACCACACACCAGATATAGATAGGGGCAAGGTTCGCACCTGTCCGCGTCGGCATAGCTAGGAGCATCGTGTTTAACTTCTTGTCCCGTTGTCGGCCCGCGGATATGTTACGATAGGCGCACTGGACCATATTCGTTCATGAGCTTTGCCACCACTCACTAAGTTCGCACGCGACATGTCGTCCGACGGCTTTAAGTTCGTCCTGCTGGTGAAGGAAGTTGTCGGATCCTACTTCTGAGCCACAACCGCACCCAAGATGTTGCCCCTCCTGAGAGGTTGTACTTGATCTTTGTATGAGGCTTCTTTCCCCTTCGCCACAACAATAAACTACCCTAACCCGACGAGGGTGAAAGGGTTCAGCTCTGGATCCGTCCTGTAATAGCGAAGAGAAACGTTTCCACCACTCATCAAAAAGCGGAGCTCCATAGCTGGGCGACGACCAATGCCCAAGCCGTTGCCATCGCAGCACTCGTGTGATCAGCAGCCCTGCGAGGCCTCGATATCCAGTCTTCAGGACACCGAAAGAGTTCGCCCTCACTGTCTCATCACTCATCGCTCTCTGTAGTGTTCATTGTTTTCTCCCTGTATCCGTTCCCATACCACCTGGTGACTCAAGTTCTTCCTCCACTTCTCTCCTGTTTCGTTGTTCCATGCCAGGCAGTTCCAGACCCTTTTTGCACCATGTCGCCATGCGCGGAACCTGCGAACTTCCCGTGCTTCCGCTTGCCGTTGCAACCGCCGTGCTTTTTCAGCCAATCAGCATCCATCACCTCCTGCTTCACCCACCCCCTTGGCTCGTGTCGGGCCGCAGCGCCCCCGCACCAACGACCAGGTCCGACTCGGGTTGGGGGAACACACCACCGCACTGCGCGCGATCGCACGCCTTCCGCCCCGGGCTGCACCGTCGCCCCGCGGGTCATCCCTCCTTTTCGCTTGCACAGCCCCCCGCTCCCCCTCCCCCTTCGCGCACACACAAGCCCACGCGAAGGTCGTCCCATTCGCAGTTTTCCTGTTCCTGTCGAACCATCCGTCGATCGAAACAACCAACAGCGCCCCGGGCACCAGCAGATCCAAAGTATCCGCTCGCACACAGCTCGGTCCGAGACACCTCTGTGCAGTGAGCACGCCGCAGGGCTCCCATCAAGTGCTGCCCACATCGAACGTTCCCACCTGGAGGAACCTCGCTACGCTGGAATCCTTCCGCTCCTCTGCTTCCGCGCCGCCGCGGAAGTTTCAGCGACTTACCACGACGACGTCGCGCGTCACGGGCGAAGCCCGCGCTGCGGACGGACCGAGCAGTGCTGCGCGAGGCGCAGCGTCGCCGCTCGACTCGACGCCAGCCGCGCGGCCGCCACCCTTGCTCATCGCTGCCGCAGCGGCGGCGTACCACCGCCACCACCCGCTGGCCGCCTCGCTCGCGCCACCTGCAGCGGGCCTCGGAACGACAACCGCCGCAACCGCCACCACCTCCGCGGCTGCGATCCCCAACACTTTTGCGACCCATTACGCGGTCGGCGCCTCGGCTGGCGGACCGCTGTCGTCCTACCGTGAAAGCTCCACTACTACTCCTCCGGAGATGCCGCGCGCGTCCGCCGTCAGTGAAGAAGTATGGGCCAAAGCCATTCATGCCGTCAAGGTCCAGAAAATGAGCCTACGCCAGGCCGCGCAGCTCTACGGCGTCCATCACATGTCGCTGCATCGCCGCGTCCGTGGCCGCTACACATCGTCACCGTCGTCCGACGTGCAGAACTTTCTCTCGGCCGACGACGAAGCCGAGGTGCTCGGGGTACTACGCGAGCAGTTTCTCCATGAAAGAAGGATCACATCCGACGATATCCGCTTCGTCGTGCGCGCCATCGCCAGCCAAGGTGGCAAACGCTCCATTCCGGCTGAGTTCCCGCCCAGCCGCTGGATCATGGATTTCAAACGCTCCCATGGATTCGCCAAGCTGAACAGCTACGCGTACCCACCTGCAGCTTCGAGCCAAGGTGACCTACTCGACGAGGGCGACGACACAGGATCCAACTACTCAGGCTACTCACGTGGCTCGTCGCACCGAGGACGCCAAGCTCCGTCGGCTACTTCATTGGACCGGAAGCCTCAAGGTCGTCGTTCGACATCGTCCAACTTTGATGGAGAACGTGATGACTTTGGCTCAAGTGCCAACGGCAGTGTCTACGACACCGGACTCACCACTGGAAGCAGCTCCGGTGGCAGCTATGAAAATGGAGAAAGCGAGAAGAGAACGTACAAGCTGAGCCACACGGTGCCACCTGAGACGTGGGAGAAGGCCATCGCTGCAGTTGAGCAGCAAGGCATGAGCCTGCGTGCGGCAGCCAAGATGTACGGGGTGCACTTTGCCGCTCTCCATCGCCGAGTGAAGAAGCGAGCCCAAGGAGACCAAGCCGCCGGTATTGAAGGCTACTTTCAACCGGACGATGAGGCTGGCATCATTCGAGTCGTCGTTGCAAGGGCCGAGCTGGGTGTCTTGATGACCTTCGATGAGCTCATGGACCTGGTACAGCGTGCAGCGCTTCGTAACCTTCCGGATCTGTCCGTGGAGGCCGCTCGTAAGCTCATGACCCGCTTCCAAACCCGCAATGAGCACTCGATCCGCCACATCATCACGGACTGGCCACTTCCACGTGCAAACCCAATAACAGCAATCCCACGAGTTGTGAACAACCACGACACAGGCGCGAGAGGCATGGGCAACCTGTCGATCTCGTCGTCTACGTCGTCCTCCTCGCGGAGACTACCGTTGCCACAACCGCAATCACCGCCAAGCCTTCGTGGGTACCCTGCACCACGGTCAAACCAAGTGACGATGGATGAAACCCCTCTCGTCCGTATCCACCAGCAGCCGCGAGCTGAAATGCACCACTCACCACTGCCATCCTTGGCGTCGGAGTTCGTACCACCTCCTGCGGCAGCGTCCATCTTTACGCGTCACCCGTTGCACAACAACCCAGGTCCGCAGCCACGACGACTACCACAACCGATGGCTTCGTCTGGGGCGCGTTACGCGAGCCACGACGACCACCGTGACCACCTTCATTACGACGAGCAAGACGACGACAGCGAGCGTCGCGACAGCGGCAGTAGCGAGGGCGATGCAGTGATGTTCGTGTGACGCTCGGACTCGCGTGGTCGTCGGTGGCTGTGACGTGATTTGTGTCGTTATGCATCCGAAACCGAGCATTGTTGGTTGTAGATTGTCGAGCGAGAGCTTCCATGCGCGAAGCACAAGTTTAATTCCAATATTTAAGTCTTCCTCCGTGTGAACTAAAGTTTTTCTTTGTCTCGATCCACGACGACGGTTTAACCACCGCCCGATAGGATAGACCGGCGGTTGCGTCTATCGTTCGACGAACTCGTAGTTTTATGCATAACCACGACCACGCTGCGTGTCGGACGACTGCTAACCCATAAATTGATAGTATCGAGTATCAGGTCTCACAGGACTACAGTGTCGAGACAGCGTGAGTCGTCATCGCGTGTCGTCGACCAGCTACATTGAGACGGAGACCGTGAGCTGCTCGCAGGAGACTCTGCGTCCCAGCACACGCGCGTCCCTGGTAGCGTCCTATTGCGTCGGACACGCTGCGCAGTGTGGTGTCGTGGGGCTGGAGATGGAGACGGAGGGAGACGCAATGGGATGTGTCCACTGTACAAGGTTCTTTGTCGTACAGGCGATACACAACACAACAATCGGCTCGAGACAACAACGGACTCGACATTCTGCGTCATCACCGACGGACGACAGACACCGTTTGTCATGGAGGCAACAACGAACATGTCCATTAGGAGTAGGGATCAAGTGAGTGCATCAACGACATGGCGTTGGTGGGTTCTCGTGCGGGAACGAGTCCGGCGACGAGATGAGCCCCTCGCGAAGTCCCACACGACGCGGTGTCAATGCGTGGGATCGAACTGCGCGTGTGGGCTGTCCGCAAGCACGGAGAACGCAGTGCCTTGGCACTCGTGAGAGCAGCAAAATTGGACTGATTGGGTCTGTCAGGCGAGCTTGCGATGGTATTCGAGCACCATTCTCTGTCCCGGGTCACGCCATATCGTGCGGTTCACGAACGTCAGCGAGTGCTCGCGACCCAACGTCTGGCCTTTGCAGCAGATTTCAACGTGGTCGCCATTCGGTAGCGAGAGCGAGAGCGCCACGTACTTGCACAGTTGGTGTATCTGCAGCAGCGACAGCAAAAAGCAACAACAAGTTCGTCACCAAATGACCAGTGCTCTTGTGGAAAGGAATACTACCATCGCGTACCCGAGTGCTTGCATCAGTGCGCATGGCGCGCTCGTTGAGCTCGTGCTCTTGGAGGAAGAGAGGAACCATCTCACTACACAAAGGAAAGAAACATTGCCTTAGTCACTAGCATCATAATCCCTCCTTCATTACAGTGAGCGCCACCGTACCTTCTCGACGGAACCAAATCAAAACTGATCATCTCCACCACTTGTGCTGGCGGCGTGTAGTTGCTCGACCGCTTCACGACGGGTTCGGGGCCAGACCGTCGTCGTTTCGCTGCGCCAGAGCCAATGTTCACCGTCGCAGCGCCGCCAGGCTTGCGCTTAAACCCATGGAGCTTGTAGAATTCTCGCTCCTCCTCGTCTTCTCTCTGCTTCACGTCGGGAAGCAGCATATCCACAAGTCCTTGGATCAGCGGGTCCGCTCTACACACCGCAGAATCGTTCAGACGAGACCCTCGAGGCGCCCCCCACGCGAAAGGATCACGACTTACATGAGATTTTTCAACGGTTTGGCACCCAGATTCGCGTTGCACGTGGGGCATACATAGCTGCGCGGATGCCGCGCGAGTTTTCGGCGGATGCAGCTAGAGCAGACTGGAGAAAAACGCGTTTCAGCGTCAGCAGAGTCGATGGGGAAACCCGACGCAAGAGCCGGACACGGACGACCTACACGTATGGGCGCATTCCTTGATCGTGAGCGCGTCTCGGAAGTAGCCGCTGCACAGCTTGCAGATGAGGTGCTCGTTCACGTCCACGAGCCGTATCGTAATCTACACAAACGCAGCGACAAGCGCATTCCACACCACATGCGTCATCAGCCATTTCGCACGGTGTGTGCGGACGCCGTGGTACGAGTACGCACGCGTTTTCAACACGGATTCCACGACCACGTCGCTAGAGAAGGATCTGACCTTGCGTGCATCCGTCGTCTGCGCCGTGTAGCTCGACTGCGCCGTGACGCCGCCCTGCTTCTTGGTCGCCTCCGCCGCCGCTGCCGTTGGCGCCATTATTGCTCGCAGTCATTTCACGCGGGCAACCGGTGGCGTCGAAAATGTCAAGAAGTCATTTATCGACATTATCGACAAGTCCCCCCTGAGCCAGCTGATGAGATATCATACAACAGAGGGGGCGGCCTTTCCAGGGTTGAAGCCAGCCCGCAAAACGCAGAAAGATGAGATGCCGCCCCTGGAAGATACGCGTTCCCCACCGACCACGGCGCTCTATTGGAGGCCAGGCATATCTTCCGCATCTCTGTGAGCGTTCGATCGAGTGCCCACTCGTCGCATTTGACCGCTTGTAGTGGGAAGGGAGATCTGGTCTCTTCTTGCCGGTGTCACGAGTGCGCCATGGGCGGCGTCCTTCGATGCCTCTCGCTGGGATTGCTCTTGGGCTCTGCGGCTGCTGCTGAGACGCTCAAGTGTCCACAGTCGATTGAAGCGGGCGCGTTGACGATGGCGTGCAGTGCTGCGTGTCCCGACCCGCTCTCTCCCTGTCTGTACTTCGCGAATGCAGCCGACTGCGTGGCCGAAGGAGACTCGGGCAGCGTTTGCGTGTCCAGCACGCTGCCCGGTGCCCTCTGTGCCATCGAGTGCTTCTCACCTTTCAACAGCACTGGTACGAGTGGGAGATGGAACCTTCTTCTGACTGACGGCGACGAGTACAAGCTCGACGTCGACGCGGCGCGTGTGCGTGATGCGACGTTCCCGCTGGCTAAGAAGTCCACACAGCAGCTCCGCAAGATCCGCGACCTCGCGTTCCCGAGCACGACCAAGACGATCTCCATCACGGGCAACGCACTGCCCATTATTGACAAGGCTGTTGACTATCCAGTGATCTACCACGGCGAGGACGTGGCCGTGGACATGAACTTTTCGTTCCTCGCGTCAGCGACGCAAGCCACGACCATCATCATGGAGAACATCAACCTCACCACACTTGCGGCATTTCCGGTGCTCCCACAGCTCACGGCGTTGTACGTTTCGAACGATCTTAGCAAGGCTATGGGTCGCATGCAAGCTAATGTGGACTGATGGCGTGTAGGCAGCTCTCCAATGGGAAGCTACGAGCCATTCCCAGTGGGATACCCGCGTTGCCATCGCTGCAAAGACTGTAGGAAGGAGGATTGGCTGCTGCCGCCTTCATAGATCCATCAGCTGACACGTGTGTTTGTGTGCAGAGACCTCTCGTTGAACACGCTCCTAACGATCCCCAGCGGTGTCCTACCCGCAACGCTGCTCGACCTGTAGGTTTCTGTTTGTGTTGGGCATTCGATCGGAGACAGGGTGACTGACGACGCTAACAATCCTCCGCGTAGCTGCCTCCAAGACTGTGGACTCGAATTGCTGCCATCAGGCCTAGCAAACATGACTCGTCTCAAGAAGCTGTGGGTGTCTGAAGCTGTTGCATTCGCACAGAGGTCAAGTGCTGATCGTGTATTGGCGTCACTAGGGACCTCGCCGGAAACAAATTCCCACTACCTGTGGCTGGGTCTCTACCACTTCAAGTCGAACACCTGTACGTTCGTCTCCATTATAGCTCTCCGTACCCACGGTCTCTAACAATCACGTGCTGGCCAGGATTTGGTGGGGATTCTACCACAAGCGACTACCTCCTGACTTTCCCTTCATGACCAAGCTCCAGAAACTGTGAGTTGCCTTGTAGAAAGCTGTTTATGGGGGCTCCGCAACGCATCTCATGAAAGCAATTGTGCTGAATCCAACAGGGAAATGGGTTGGAACGACTTCTCCGATGCGAGAGCTTTGACGCTCCTACCTACCGCACTCGTGGAGCTTCATCTCAAGGAGGTGCAGCTCAATGAGCTTCCAGCCTCATTCACGAGCTTGACCAAGCTCGAGTGGCTGTGCGTACCCATTTGGCTCTCTGTCCCATCCGTAAGCAGTGCTCTTAACCTAGTTGTCTCGATACCTCAAAGTGATCTCGCAGCCAACAAGCTCCACTCCGTGCCCACAGCCTCGCTACCGCAGAATCTCAAGTTCCTGTACGTGGTCCTTTTGAGTTTCCACGTGTGATCAATCTCAATGCTGATGCACATCACTGCTGGATTGGTTAGGAACGCGTCGTTCAACTGGCTGTCCAAGATTGAGGCAACAGGTCTGCCCACGAGCCTTGAGACACTCGATCTATGCGTGAACGTGCTGACCTGCGACTCGTTTCCATCGGACTTTGCCACTCTCACGAGCCTCAGAACGCTCTATCTCCACGCCAACAAACTCGACCGCATTCCGCAAGCAATCTTCAGTCTTCCCAGCCTGGAGACTCTCACGGTGCACCACAACCCTGAGTTAACGCGTGTGACGTTCACCCAGAGCGAGCTGGAGTTCCTTGGTCGGCTGAAGTACTTCCAGATTGACCAGCGCAGCCTTAGTAGAAACTGCGACTCACCAGCGGTTATCGGCCAGACAGGGTACCTCGTGTGCCTCACTGGGACGACGTCGAATAGCTCCAGTAGCAGCAGAGACCGCGAGATCACGACTGCTCCCAACTCTGGCGCCTCGACTGGAAACAATCCCAACTCATCATCAGCCAACAACCGCAATTTGATCATTGGTTTAGCGGTTGCGATCGGAGGGATGGTGGCGATCCTGATTGGAGCTGTGCACTGGAAGCAACGGCGCCAGGAAGCAGCAGCGGCGAGCTCCATCATGCTACTCCCTGGTGGCGATGGGAAGGGCGGCTTCAAGACTTCCGTAGGTGGAGCCGGAGAGGTCTGCCTCATCGAAGAAGAGCTTCGACAGGCGGATGGTGCGACCGATGTGACAGCGTACGAAGAGATGAAGAGCGGAGAGACCCTCAAGTTTACTGATCGCTCATCACGCCTTACGTCCACGAAAGCAGGAACATCGTCAGCATCTCAGGCAGCGGGAGTGTCACGTTCGGTGACGAGCTCTACTACTGTGCTGAATGAAGATGAGACACAAGGGAGAACGAGCAAGAAGGTGGTCAAAAAGATCACAACGACGACCACAAAGACCTCAAGTACCGCTGCAAGCTCAGAGCAGGCGAGAGTCTCGATATCATCAGCAATTGAAGTCAAGACGGAGAGCCACGCGTCAGTTGCTGCGCACCAGGAGCTCATCGGCCTCCGGGTCGATTCAGCGGACGTCCGTGAGCTGCAACTGCTGTCCAGTAGCCAGTCCCGAGAGGTCTCGCTTGCCATCCACAACTCGCGCCACGTCGTCGTTAAGCGGGTGACTCGAGTGCACAGCAAATCGACGAGTAGTACTCTCTCAAGCGAACACCTTCGCGTCGTCGAAGGAATCAAGCTCCACTCACAACTGGAGCACCCGCAGATCCTCGAGCTGGTTGGCGTGTCGTGGACTACAGGGCACGAGCTCCAGACAATATGCGAGTATATGGCGAACGGTGACTTGGGCTCGTTGCTCGCGTCGCAGCAGCCAAAGATCGAAGCCATAGGCGAAGAGGAAGAACACCATTGGGACGACGTCGCGATCCAGATCGCACTAGACATCGCAGAGGCTCTGGTGTACTTGCACTCGCTGGACCCGCCAGTCGCGCACTGCAACCTCAAGTCGCGAAACGTTCTCCTGGATGAAATGCTACGCGCCAAAGTCTGTGACTTTGGCGTAACCCAAGACTACGCTACGATGCCATTCGACTCTGCGCGCTGGACGGCTCCAGAGCTTCTCTCCGGACAGGCCAGCCCTGCGACTTCTGCCACGGATATCTACTCGCTGGGCGTGATCATGTCCGAGCTCGACACGTGGAGCCTGCCGTTCAGTGACCAGCTTGGAGCCTCGGACTCGACTCTGCTGAATCGATTGCGAGCAGGCGATATCGAGCCACGATTTCTAACCTGCAGTCCCAAGGCGATTGTGGCTTTGGCTAGGAGATGCATCTCGCGTGACCCCACAAGGCGTCCAACAGCGGCAGAAGTGGCTGACAACCTGCGTCGTTGTCTGTTGCAGTTCCAGGGATCTGGCAGCCAGCGGGTCCACGGCCTCGCAGGAGCCAGTCGCAGCAGTTCAGGCAGCATGACGTTCTAACTAGTTGCAAAGAGAATGGAGACGAAGAGGACGTGAGTAGATTTCAGACCGTGGGTTCAGAACCCGATGGATGGCTGCGCTTGATTGACATAGACAAGAGCCACGACACTGGCTGGAGGGTTTGCAGCTCGAAGCCAGTTCCTTTACCATGTTCTTCCCAGCAGTATCGTCGGAGGCATGGGCACGTTGCTGCTCACCTCCTCCACTGATCGCAGCGATTCAAATGCGAGAGGCGTATCTCCGACACCTGGACGATCGCGTCCACGCGTTACGCGTTTACCTCCATGATCTCGACCAGCAGCGCCGTCTTCTTGAGTCTGCCGTGAGCAGTCTCGAGCAAAGTGCTGAAAGTCATTGCCCATGTGAGACCTTCGTTGCCGCGCAGCAGCAGCTGCCGACAGATTCCACAGGCGATGCCCCCACGCCTCCATCCATCGTACAAGAGTCTCCACCGATCACTCCACTGCCGGCGTTTGCAGCACACCAGCTCCACGAATCCACGATTTCATCTACTTCCATGCCGCCCTCGAGTCATCACGGTGGTTCCACTTTTGCTGTCGTCGTTCTGCTGGCCCTCATCTCGGCGGCGGTTGTCGTTGGTGTCGTGCTGCTCCGCCGACGTCGCTAATCGGCCTAGGCCTCGTCGCGCTTCAGTCGCTGGATCTCCAGCTCAATGCGTTCCCTCTCTTTGTCCTCTCCACTCTTCTCTCCGTCTTTCGCGAGTGCACCGAAGACCTGCGCGTGCATGTACTCGTCGTAATCCAAATACCACACCGTCAGTGCATATCGATCCCTGGTCTCGTCCTCACACCTCAGTACTTCATGCGGCACCCGCGTGTCGGAGAAAAACAGCAGCAGGCGATCTAGCACCGGTGCTACACGTACGGGCGTTGGCTCGACGTGCAGCTGGAGCTCTCCACCGTGAAGTCCGACGTTCCAGTCTTTGTTAAGATACAGAATCGCCGTGAGCTTGCGACCATTTCGGTTCGGATTGTCACAGTGCCTCGTGTACCGAGCATGGTTCTTGCCCGGATAACAAGTCACCATCGCCTTCTTCCGTAGCAGCGCACTCATCGACAGTTCATGGCTGTGCGTGCTCAGCCGCTCGAGGACCAAGCGGTCGAGTTGCCGCAGCACGAGGCGAATCGATCGCGAACAGAACTTGTCACCCTCATCCAGCCAGAGCACGTAGTCACCGCGCACGTGAGCCATTTGATACCGTAAGTTACGACCAGTGTTACCGCCTGCTAGCTCCCCAAGCCGGAAGTGGCCGTCGCTGGTATCCTCAGCTTGTGCTGTCGGTGGTGGTGGGGGAAGGGTGGATGGGGCTGTTGACTCAGGCGACGGGGGAGTTTCGTTCTCGACCTTCGAGGTCCGGTACATGCGCTCAGCGTCCTCACGCACTTGTAAACTCAAATCCTCGCCTACGAACCCATCAAGCACAGCGTAAAAATGACGTTCGAGGTCGTGAGCGAGCTTACTGAGTTGCTCGTTTGATGGCAGCGCGGGCAGCCACGTGTCTTCAGGCCGCATCGTGATGACTCCGTTCTGTGGTGGCGGTGGGATCGCCCCGCTGCGTACTTCTTCTGCCTTCTGGCTCTTGGAGGCGGATAGGTCCGAGGATGTCGCGAGGCTGAGCAGCGCACGGTCAGCGTCCTGAGCCACGCGCTTCAGCTCTCGTTCTGCGTTCTTGTACTCTTGCTCAGCTTTGTTTTTCGCTGACGTCATCGCCGCGACTTGCTGCTCAAGATGGTTCACCTGGTTCTGAAGCTCCTCAGTCGTCTTCCGCAGCATCGCGAAGACACGACTCGCCTGTCCGTCAAGTGGATCTTCTGGTACTGCTTCTTTTGCGGTTTTTGGTGGCTCCGCATCTAAACCAGCGGCTATAGAGTGGAGTTGCGGTCGTGTAGACTGGGGTTCGTACTCGTCGATGAGACGACCGAGGTCTGCAGCCATCGATACTGGAAGGCCAAGACTCACAACAGTCCTTGATCCTTTGACTGGCGGCATTATAGCATCCAATACAACCAGCGGAATGAGGGACGTCGTTGAAAACGCCTTGAAGAGCGGTATGAAACGCCGCACTGTCGCCCATGTAGGTTCGCTTTCGGCAGCAGCGAGAGTCTCCAGTAATGCTGACTTGTCGAACCACCTCACGTCGAGCTTGGCCGTCTTCCATCCGTCTACAGGCGATGCTATTTGCTGCAGAGACTTGAATACCTCGACAGGAAGCTCGATGCAGTAGAAGCCTGGCCCGTGGATGGAGAGTGTGAGCCGCTTGGACTGGGGATTGGTCGAAAGCTGAGAGACATACGACGGCGAGATGCCACGACAGAGCCAGAGATCTAGTACCTCCAAGAACTCGGATTGGCCACCACCAGCCTTGTGGCGATCTCGTGATAGCTGCTGAAGCTCGTATACGAGCATGAAGCTCACGTGGGAGCAGCGACGTACGCTCACTACCTTGAGGGACGGACTCTTGTGCACAAGTGCGAGCACCTGGTCGTCCGTGACAGCCGAGTCGTCGAGAACGAGATAGTGGAGAGCATCACCAACAGTCGAAGGTTTTCCATCACCCAGACGTACGTCCAGTAAACGACGCAAGCGATGGAAGTCGACGACACCAGGAACACGAAGCCGATGCCAGTATGCAGTGGACAGTAGTGCCGTGTACCACGTCCGGTTCACACGAATCAGCCGCGAAATCCATTGGAAATGATCGAGATACGATGCAATGCGTGCCACGAAGGCAGGATCTTGCAGCTTCCCAGCAGAAGCAAGCGATGCAGCCGTCGCTTGCGCCTGAGAGGCGTCACCTTCGGCCTCAAACTCGTCCCATTCGACGCCGTCTTCCACTGTGTCGTCGTCTGCAAAGCGGACACTCAGGGTCTTCTCAGCATCATCCACAGCCACAACTTCGCCGGCAAAGCGAACGCCATCCAGTACGCGGAAGCCGCGCGTGCCCGCCAAGAGCACAGCCTGCATATTGCGAATGACGAGTTCACCCAATGCGACCTCACGACCTTTCGCGGACGTGAAGATACCACTTCAAGGTAAGAAGTGAGAAAGGCAACAGGCAGTCTCGCTCATGGGAGATTGGTGCAACCCAT
>JAADVE010000251.1:0-24436 GCA_023334595.1 Pythium utonaiense | reverse complement strand
CTGCTTCTATCGACGTCTTGTGTGTTGAGTGCGACGCTCACGGAGGACGAAGTGCAACAATGGCTGGACAACAACGCCGATTTCGATTGGGGCCAAGCAGACAACAGCAAAGTGACCATCCAAGGCTTTGGAGCCCAAGATTCAGATGGAAATCTATACTTCGCGGGCACCAAGAGCTATCCGAACGCAGAGGGTGACTACATCGATGACCAGAACATGTTTGTCGCTTGCCTTCAAGGGGACGACTCGGTTCGCTGGACGAAAGAGGTGCGTGTGCTGTGAGCTAGATTCCTCTCACGCGATGACTGACTGACTGCCTTGACCGTCTATGATGCAATAGTTTGGTACGAATGAATCGGACGGAGCGAACTATGTCACGATCATGAATGAGACCACGGCGAGTGGTGTCGTGGTGCCGTATCTGTACGTCGTGGGTTGGACATGGGGGTTCATGGATGATGGCGGCCACGCTCTGAATGGATTCGGTCGCTTCGGTGGGCGTGATGTCATTCTTTTAAAACTCCGACTTCTTGACGGACGAAAGATCTGGTCACGTCAATTCGGTACGACAGCGGACGATATGGGCTACGGCGTTCAACGCGACGGAAGCTTCGATACGCTGCTGCTTACCGGAGAAACCATGGCGAAGCAAGTGGACGCGTTGGTCGAAATGACAGTGGATGTTGCGGAAGAACCACGGCAACGGCCTTTCTCGTTATATGAAACGCAGCTCATGGACGCACGCGCTAGACAAGGCGCGGATCCGATGGTCCAGTACCAGTTTGGTGCAAGTCTCAAGCGAAACGGAGACATCACAGACTTTGCCATGGATGGAGGAGTGACGCTGGCATCACGACGGCAGCGGATCAGTGAGAACTCGACGTTTCCGGGGGAGTATTCTGTCGTACTCAACCGCCAGCCCTTGGACGAAGTGGTGATCACTGCGACCATTGTGTGCCTTCCGAACCCAGCCGATCCGACGAAAATGGTCCAGCAGCTCGCGTTTGTGACGTCACCCACGATCCAGAAGACTCTCAAATTCGACCGCAACAACTGGAATCGTGAGCAGCTCGTGAGCGTGAAGGCTGTGGATGACCGCATCTCAGAGGGCGTTCACTATGCAGTGGTGACACACACATCAGCTAGCAAAGATCCAAACTTTAACGGCATCAATACTCCGTTCCTGTACGGACGCAACATCACAATCCAGATTGAAGACAACGACGTCGCCGGTGTTGACTTGTCGCGACGTCATCTCTTCGTTGCGGAAGGAAACCTCAAGGACGCGTACTCTGTGGTGCTTCGCTCGCAACCGTGGCATCCAGTTATAGTTTCGATCGTCTCCGTCCAAGCCTCACAGGCGTTTCCGACGCCGAGCATGCTGGTCTTCGAGCCGCAGAACTGGAACATCCCTCAGACAGTTGTTGTGACTGCGGTCGATGATACTGTGTCTGAAAATGAGTATGGCGGGCTCCACTCCGGAGGCCGACTGGTCCACTTCAGCGTCAGTAAGGACAGGAGATACGCCACAGGACGTCCTCGTTGCGTTGATTTACCTCGCTGTGACCTGCAAGACTCGTCCAAGTGCCTGAGCGATGATGTTGAAAACGACCCCGTCCGCGTATGTGACATGACCATGCCCTACTGCGGAGCTCGTCTTGGCAACGGCGCGTGCATTGCTGACGTGCTACCAAGTGATGGACTTCTTCCTCCCGTACGATTTGGGTCTCCGCCACTGCTGTCAAGTGAGTCCGTGGAGGATAGCACGGTGGCGCTTGGGTATCCGACTCTACGTCTATTGCTAGACGACCAAGCGAAGGATTCCGTTCGCGTTTCACCGGCAACAAACATCAGTGACGTCTTTCCATTTCAGCTCCCTCCAGCGAGAATCCGCGGCTTTGTCTTAAGTTTCCTGGGAGTACTGAACCTCGGCCAAGCGATGCAGCTACATAAAGACTTTCGTCGGTCTCTCCAGGCTGTCTGTAATGGCTTAGAGCGCCTTGCAACGCACCACTGGGCGACGCAAAGCTGGCCAGAGGCTTCTTTCCGTCGTGTTCTCACCGCGACACTCAAGATGTTCGGAGGTAGCGTGAGCGAGAGACATTTATGGCAGTGTGGAATGGCATCCTTCCGACCTGCGAGCGACAGCATCAACATCAGCGTGTGGGACAACGACGCAGGCGTAACACTCTCTGCTCGTGACCTGTCCGTGGCAGAATCCGAGAACACCAATGCTCTCGCTCGCTACTCGATCGTTCTCAACGCACCGCCTGTGTCTGGTGGATCTCCCATTTTTCGTCAACCATTCTGCACTGCGAGCAATTCGGATTACTGTGGGCTGTGGGGCGACTTCCAGTCAGTTGCTGCGACGGTATATCAGCTTCCAACACAGTCTCCGCTTCCGAACGTAAGCATCGCGATCATTGGCAACTCTCAACTATCGGTCTCTCCGTCAGTTGTCACGTTCACGACTGCCAACTGGTACATTCCGCAGTGGATCACAGTTCAGGCAGTCGACGATGACGTGGCAGACGCTGCTGTAGCGAACTTCACGCTCACACACCGCGTCCAAAATGCCCAAGCACTTGGGTACAGCGATGACACGACGTCGTTTTGGTTCAGTGCCTCATCCTCATCCATGCAGTCGCAGTTTCCAAGGTGGATCAACGACACGAAGGCAGCTAGCATCCCTTACAACTACCTCCCACGCGTCCTCCATTCGCCTCGCCACAAGCAAGTGAATGTTCGGGTCACAGACGATGATACTGCTAGTGTGGTCATCAGTGAACTGCAACCGCAAGGACAAATCAAGACGCGCGAGGCAGACGATGTTGATGACGACTGGGTTGGGGACGCAGTCAAGTCGTTCGCGTTCAGCGATATTTCGCTTACAAAAGCGGCATCGTCCGCACCCAGTGGAGGCATGGCAACTGCAGCACTGCAAAGCGTCCTAGTGTTTGAGAAAAATGCTGTCACCTTCCTCAAGTTCCACCTCCCTGAACGTCATGAAGGCGACACCCAGCCAGCCTTTTCGTTCGCCAAGTTGCGTGTGTTCGAGACGCCATTCAAAGTCATCAACGCGTCGTCCAACAGCAATAGCGACAGCGGAGGCGGCTCGGCATCTTCCTCTGCGTTTGACACGAGCTACAAACTGAGAATCACGGTTGTCGACAATGCATGGACGCGATCCGGTGTCATGAATAGCTCGGTGGATCCCGCGGTAGTCCAGTTCCTTCAAGACGCTCACACGATCGAAGTTACCGCGTTGCTAACGAAGCAGCGTTCTATATCGATAGACGTGACGCCACTTCTGAAACGTGTACTGCCCACACGACTGCCGGTGGTGTCGCTGAAGGTTCAAGTGCTGGACGTCACGAGTGTAAGTGCCGCGGGTGACTCGACTGCCGCGATAACGACCCAACTGTGTTCATCGCTGTTTGAGCGAGGGCTTCGACCGTCGCTTGAGCTCGGTTACACGTTTCCGAACAGACTCTTGAACGCTGCTACAACCCAGAGCTCGACGGTAGCAGACGCAGACCTTGCAGTGAACGGACTGCGCGCAAATGGATCAACCACGCTGAAAGAGCAGGACCCGTGGTGGGAAGTTACGCTACCGAGCGTGATGCGCCTAGGCTCGCTAGCGGTGTTTGTGCCCGGGACGATGGCAAGCGATGATGTGGCTAACACCCCAGTAATGCTGGTGGCTGTGGCGTCTCTAGTGCCATTAGATGGAAAGGCACTCAGTCTGGCGGACGCTATGGAGACTGGATGTCCTGATGCGTGTCCAGTCGTCCAGCGACTGCCCATGCGCAAGGCGTTGGTGATAACGGAGCTAGATGTTGGCGTTCGGACACTGCGCATCTACCGTGAAGGTCTGGGGTCCCTCAGCTTGTCACAGGTTGAGGCATACGACCCACACATCATCGTAACTCCGACAGCAAATGGTGTAGGGTTACGAGCAAGGATGAAGGGGGACTGGAACGGCCGACTGAGTAGTGACTCGTGGCGGTTATTGCAGTCTACACGCCAGTCAAGCGAGGAGAATGTCGCTCGTGGAATGCGTACACGGCAGAGCTCGACTGACCCTGCAAAAGCTGTGAGCTCACTCGCTGTCGATGGGCGCAAGCACAGCCAATGGGATGCCCTGGTGTATCCAGATAGCTCCGAGCCGACGGAGATTGCGGGCAGTACACGAACTCGAGCAGAAAATGATCCTTGGTGGGAGGTCGACTTGGGCTCTGTCGTGTCGATCGCAAGCGTGCATTTATACCCGTACGTTGGAGAGCGAGGGCGATCTTTCTGCAGTTCTCCAAGCACCAGCACCAGATCTGCCGTTCCCTCTTGGGCTAGTGATATTTTCACGTACAGTAAAACGGACTCGCGACTCCAGCTTGCCGACCCGTTTGAGCAAGTGTTTGTTGTAGTGCTATCGAATGGGCCGCTCACAGACGCGAGCAGCACAGTCATCTCTACCAAGTCGCTCCAATTTTCGTGTGCTGGTGGCGTCACCTCAATCGCCTGGCCTGAAGTGTATACAAATGCTCGATACGTGACGGTCAAGCGGCCTGGCACGGGCGTCGTTCTCATGCTGAACGAAGTGGTCGTGACGCGATGGAATCCAGCGACGACGCCCCAGTTTATTCTCGTCGGTCTGCGTGGCAATGGTGACCTACCTTTGGCCTTGTCCAGCATCCAGGTCTTCCCGCCGACGGATGAAAGCCTAGACACCTCGTCATTCGTTGTGCCACTCGACTACACGATTCATAGCGTCAGCTCACAACGCGCAACGACTGGTACTGGGTCTGCTGCTGCACTACTCAGCGCAACGACTGCGGACTGCTACGTGGCAGGCCAGGCTTCGTACCGCGAGTGGATTGTACTCAAGCTCGCAAAGCCGGCGCGTGTGGGGCTGATCGATGTCCAGACGAGCATTGAAAAGTGTGGAGCTGGTGTGGCTCCTATCGTAGCGATGTCTGTTTCTGCTCGTGGGGCATCTCTTGAAGGTATTCGCTCGACTTCTGCAGAGGCTGCATTGTCCACCATGCCGCCAAGTGCTTGCTCTCTAAACGCGCTCGCAAAGTACACGGATGCTGCGAGTTCCAAATCCAGTTGTCTTGGTTTCACGTGTGAGGATGCATCCTGTCGAGCTACTCGAAAGACCCCCGACGCATCTGTAGCCTTCAGCGACTTCAACGACGTCGTGCTACTCGGTATTCCAACACTGGCTCCGACCACGCGACTGCCTCTCTTGCAGCAGGAGGCACGGACACTCGTGCTGCGAGACAATCCCGTCAGCCTGTGGACATTTGATACCGAGCAACGCTCGGTAATATCGACCTCTCGCACTGCGACGACGTATCAGCTTAGTGCGTCGAGTTCGTCAAAGACGCTGGATATTGACGACGATATGGAGCAAACTTTCTTCTCGAATGCCGTCGCTGTGCAACCAGCTATGAGTGCCTTCACCATTGAACTGTGGGTCCAACTCACGGCACCCTTGACGACGCCCCTGGCAACATCGACGCAACTCGTCACGCTTGCCAACAGCGGCAAGGTTTCTATTGCTGACATCAAGTGGACCCCCTCGACACCCCAGGGTGTGTTTCTAGTTCGTGACCCGGACTCCAACGTCTCCTGTTCGGTAAAGTTGCCATCCCCTTCCGTGTTTGGCGTGGCTAGTCGCTGGTACCACGTTGTCGCCTCTTATGACCCAAGCAACGCACGCATCCAGTTATCTGTGAGGTTCAAAGCTGCGGAGGATACCGTGGTTTCGCGTGTCAGCTACACCGCCTGTAACCTGCCTCTGCTCAGCGCCAAGCACAAAACCCTCCAAGTGGGTTCGTCGAACGTTGGGGTCGGATTTGTGGGACGTGTTGCAAATGTCGCGTGGTACGTTGATGTACTCAATGACCGGCAGCTACTCGATCACTTCCACGATTTCCTGGACCGTGACAGGCGAGCCTCACTGCATAATTCCTACGCAATACGCCTGTCGTCACAACCAACAACACCCGTACTTGTCGAGATGAACGCGGAGAGCGCCTGCTACTACTTCTCGCTGTGTAACGTGTCAGTGATCCCGCGTGCCTTGGAATTTTCAGCCGAAGACTGGAACTCATCCAAGTATGTGCGCGTCCTCGCGACGGATGATCAGCTTTATGAAAGTCTCCACCATTCACTGGTGCTTCACAAGGTCTCAAGTCTTCCGACGTATGAGATGCAATCGTTTGCGTCGACCGAAGATCTGGTGGCTGACGAAACCGGGAAGTGGAAGCAGTACAAGACAGCGGTTTTTGCCTATAACCGAGCTGCCGTCTTCACAGCGGAGCCTGATGCGAAGGTAGTCAAGCGACAAGAGTTGCTGGATGAGATCCACACGAACTGGTCGATTCAGATTGTGAACGCCACGCTCGTCAAGCGTCACCCGTACGCTTCAGACCTTGTCGTGCGGAGCGTAGATATTACGATCGAAGATGCCACTGTACCAGGCATCGAATTCTCCGCGAGCTCATTGACAGTCTCCGAAGACGGAAAGGCAAACGATTACCAGATCCTTCTGCTATCCGAGCCAACAAGTGATGTCTATGTAACGCTGGATACTCAGCACGACTGCTACCGTGACTGCTTTGCAAAGCCGGTATGCCCGTCAGTGAAGCCGTCCACGAACGATCCGGAACTCGCCTGCGGTGGTGGTTCGGCGGGCACGAAGCTGTGCAACATTACTGTCTCACCTGATGTGTTGGTGTTCACGCCACTGAACTGGAGCTTCCCACAGACTGTGCGTGTGCTGGCCGTCGATGATCTGCTTGACGAGGCAGACGTTCATCTGGCGACCATCAAGGCAACGTCTCAGTCGTTGGATCCGATCTACAACGCGCTGTTTCTGCCTGACATCGTCGTAACCATCGACGACAATGATGGCACGGCGATCGATTACTCGACACTTCAGGTTTCAATGCAAGAGAAGAACGCGACAGGCACGCAGTACAACCTCACGTTGCTCACAGAGCCGTGGGCGAACGTGACGATCGCCATGAGCAACGAAGCGGATGGCTTGTGCTATCGCCCATGCGGGTATCCAGTGGACGAGAAGGACTGTGGCCTCCCCCGCCAGCAGAGTGTATCCAGTGTGCGGCTCGCGACCAACTCGCCTCGTGAAATCCACGAGATCTCGATGCAGCTTCCGCGACCGCGAGTCATGGAAGTACAGCGCATTGTGACGTACGCGATCCACCTCGACCACGTCTATGAAGTTCAAGTGACGGGAGGCTTCGCCCCGGAAGTGCAGGTCATCACGTTTCTATTCAACGATGCTTTCAAGGCTAGGTTTAAGAGTGCAGCCGCCGTCTCTGCGGCCAGTTATGTCAGGACGTTCACCATAGGAATTGCTGGGAAGCCGTCCACCACGAGCTCATCAGCGATCGACGGTTTTGCATCAGCAGCTCAAGTGGAAATGGCTGTCAACGCTCTCTTGCTCGGTCCCACCAGTAAAGATACCGTCGTTCGCGTTAGTCGCGAACTGCTTTACGACCAATCCAAGCTGACCTGGCAGATCACGTTCCAACGATTTGTGTCTGCAGATCTGGTCTTTCCCCAGTTCACGGTGACAGTACCGGTAACTTCACCATTTGAAGGCACACTGCAGGCGACACGTGTGGCAACCTTCGCAGCGCCTACTGGATCTCTGGAGCTTCAATATGGTCTCGACAACAGCGTCGGCTCTAAAACCACGTTTCCGGTGCTGACGAGTGCAAGCGACATCGAGCCACTATTGCGTGACTTGGACGCAGTCTACACGGCGCTTGTGACCCGCCGCATCGTCACGAGTTCACCACCGTTGTTTGGATTGATCTTCACCATCAGGTTCACAAGTGTGGAGTCGTACCAGACGCTGAAGGCGTCCGTAGCTTCTCTTGCGCCGGCTCCCGTGGCACTATCACCAATCAACGAGCTTCTCGTGACTGAAGTTCAAGCCCCTGTCCGCATCGGCGGCTTCTTCGCGATCGGATTCGACAGCGCGTACGTGAATACTTCGGTGAATGCTACTGTGCCGGTCCGCGAGACCGGCGGAATCGCGTGGGACGCGTCTGAAACGACAGTTGCTACTGAATTGGCTCGACTCCACGGTGTTGGGAACGTGAGCGTCACGCGGCGACAGATATCACCCGAGGGCGGCATGGATTGGACGGTGGGTTTCATCACCAACAACGGAGATTTGCCACTTCTGCGGCCCAAGTCGCTCAATCTCACGGGGCAAGGTGTCTCTGTGGAGGCTTTTAGCGTGACAAACGGCACGTCTCTGGGCGGCTCCTTCGCAGTGGAAATGGGAGGCTTGTTCACGAAGATGAACCCAGTGTCTCAGCGTGTGTACTACATGAACCTTGCCAAGAAAAACACGACCCAAGTTCCGTTCAACGTCACCGCAGACGCGCTCACCGCCGCTCTGATGAAACTCGAGATCACAGAGCTACCTACGGTCTCCCGCACTGGCATTGACTGCGACGTGTTTGAAGTTTGTGAAGGCTACGTGTGGACAATTAGCTACACGAACAGCCCGGGCAACGTACCGCCTATCCAAGTGTACGGCACGGGCACGACGCTCACTGGCGCTGGTGCAGTTCTCAAATCACGCACAGTCGCAAACGGAACGTACTTGAGTGGCTACTTTTCACTTGAGCTTGAGCTGTATGATGTCGATGCGAAAACCACGTACAAGGCCAAGACGTGGAATCTGCCTGTGAATGTGAGTACTGCAGGCATGGACGAAGCTATCGAAGCCATCTTCTTCGTGCATTCTAATCGAGAGGGGGAATACGATCCGGAGACACGCATAAGTCGAGGACCACGGTTTGACAAGGGAGTGCGCGTGTTCCGCGAAGGTCCGTACCTGGACGGTGGTCACACGTGGCGGCTTCAGTGGTCTATCGCAGACTATGTCCGTTTCCAGGATCTCAAGGTCAAGATCAACACCACGCTGGTCACGCAGCTGATTGAGCCGTTTCCTGTGGCTTCTGAGCGTGACCTGACGGGTACTCCTCGCTGTAACGCGATCCCGATGGCACGTTTCCAGGCCAATACGAGCGATCCCTTTGGTCTTAGTGGCACGTGTGTCTACGACATTGTTAACGTGACGATTCAGGAACGGTTTTTGTGCAACTACACGGTGGAGAATCCCTGGGTCGTCTTCCAGCCATACGATTGGTGCGTTCCGCAAATCGTCGAGCTTACTCCTGTGGACGATTTCATCGACGAGATCACAGTTCTGAACGGCAACACCACCTATTCGAACGTCACACACACAGTGTTCAGTGACGACTTGATCTACAGCGCGTTGCCACTAAAGCAAATTCGTGTGGCCGTGGAAAGTGACGACGTCGCCCGGGTCGTCGTGTCAGAATCGCACTTAGATGTCAGTGAAGACGGCGCTGTGGTCGCTTACTATGAGCTCCAACTCACAACAGAACCACTGTACGATGTCAAGATCGTCGTGCTACCATGGTTGGACAGTGCCAGCACCAAGTGTTATCGCTTTGGGCTGTGCAACGTCACGCTGCCCGTGGACACGTTCATCTTTACACCTCGCAACTGGAACGTGCGGCAAAAGGTTGTTGTTCGAGCCACGGACGATAACTTGGACGAGTACGACTTCCATGACACAGGGATCTCGCACGTATCGTACAGCGACGACCTCAAGTATCACCAGCGCACAGATATTCCAAAGATCAGCGTCACAGTGGCTGATAACGATAACTCCGCCTTCTATGTGAGCCGGCCGTCAGTGAACGTGGTGGAGGGCGGAAACAAGGACACGTACGCGCTCGTCTTGGGCTCCGAGCCTTTCGCAAAGGTGGCGGTGACGATCCAGAATGTTGGTACGAAGGGCAACTACGCGACGACAGACCAACAGACCATAGTGTTCACGTGGCTTGACTGGAACGTGCCTCAGATTATCAGCGTCACAGCAGTGGACGATGACACGGAGGACTCTTTGGACTCCTCCAGCGTGATGGTGCACACGATCCGTTCGAACGACTTGATCTACGCGGCGCTGAAGAACTTGGATAGCGTCAAAGTGTTGATCCAGGACAACGACAAGTCCGGAATCCAGCTCTCGACGCTAGCGATGGACGTGGTGGAGCGCTCTGCACCGTATACGTACACCGTCCGTCTTACTTCTGAGCCATGGTTCCCTGTGGTGGTCACCTCCGATGGGTCTCATGGCTGCTACCGCCGTGTCGCGACACAAACGAACGTATGCAATGTCACGGTGACGACTTCGACGCTGTATTTTGGAGCGGGCAACTGGAGCTCACCGCAGACGGTCGAGTTCCTCGCCTTTGACGACGATCTGGAGGAAACACCAGTCCACAACGCAATCATCACGCACTCATCTTCCAGTAAAGACCCCCTGTATGTCGCAGCAACCTACCCTGATCAGCGACTCGCGCTAGCAATCAAGGACAACGATAAGTCCTTCGTGATCATTTCGCTCGCGATCAACGGGACGACGCGCACTCGGATTCACGTAGCAGAAGGAGGATTCACGGACTCATACTCGATCGTCCTTACATCAGAGCCTTACGAGGACGTGCTGGTGACCGTGCAGCCTATGGTTGAACGCATCGTGAGCGTGGACACGTCACTTCCAGCTACTGATGCTGCTCAAGTGAGTGCATCATTGGGCACAACGTTGTCCACGATTCCCAGTGGCGCGTTCACGATCGCCTTCACGCCGCTGGACTGGTATAAGCCGCGTGTGATCACCGTCGCAGGCGTGGATGACCAAATCCCAGAGGATCCCACACAGTTCTCGACCATTACGCATGCTATTGTGAGTGCTGACGCCAAGTATAACATCTCAAACGCGTCACTTGGCATCGTAGATGTTGCCGTGATCATCAGCGACCGGGAGGCAATACCTCCACCACTTCCAGTGTCATCAGTCTTTGACGGCTCTGGTACGCGCCTGCTGATCACTTTCGACTCCACTGTATACCACGCGGCAACGATGGTGGTGAGGGCATCGTCCACAGGCTCAGCCTACGCGTCCCAGGCCCCCATGTTCAATTGCTCCATGGTATTGTCGTCTTCACTGGTCTCACTTGGAAGCGGTGCGACGTGTGCGTGGCGATCAGATCTCATGCAGCTCATCGTGACGCTTGGCGCAAACGCCACGATCTTGCCTGGAGATGTCTTGTTATTTTACGACTGTACGTCGTTTGTCAAGCAGGTTTGTCAGTCGGCAAGCGTGCTCAGAGCGAGGCACACGAGTCGTGGGTACACGCAGGCGACCGTGACCATGCGGTTGGATCCGACGAACCCCGTGCGTCCCAAGATCGTACTGAGTGCACCGGAGAAAGTCGGCACGTGCGGAGTGTGGCAGTTGGATGCATCTCTCTCATCGGGATCAGCTGGTCGTGCGTGGAAAGAGCAGACTTGGTTCGCTCTACCTCGTGCTGCAGTCGCAACCGCTGGTGTGACCACACCAGAGACTTGGCTTGCGACTAGCAAGTTGCTGTACGCTGTGATGGAGCCGATTTGTATGAAGTACCACACAGCGAATTGGCTCATTCCGCTCGACAAGAAGGATCTTCCGAGTTCTGTATCGGCATTTGTATCGACGCTCGACCAGCTTCGATCCGCTTGCTACATGCGAGCTCGAGCGGTTAGCGGCATAGCCGCGAGCGCGACTCAGATTTCGATCAACAGCTCGAAACTGCAGTTCGACACGACGTACGTCGTCGGTCTCTCGTTGACCAACGCATATTTACAGCAAACTGTGGTGGCCCAGAACGTCTACGTTGGAAAACTGCCCAGCCCAGTAGTGTTTGCGGTCGGCACAAACAATCTCCAGATCACGAGGGGCGAGTCCACCCAGCCAGTATCTCTTCAAGCTGACGCCACGCTCAGTTGTCCACTACTGGCGGGGGCCACACTGTCATTCCGGTGGTACGCAACGTCTACCGCCAGTGATAGCAGCAGCGATGTCCAAACACCCGTCGAGTTGAATGCGACAAACACAGCGCGAGACCCGCGCAACTTTCGTGTGCCTCGGTCTCAGCTACAGGCGGGTCGAACGTACCGTTTTCGTGTGGATGCCTCTGTGCCCGATGCTTCGATCAGCAGTGCGTTCTTTACTGTAGTAGTAGTGCCGAGTCCGTTGGTCGCGATCTTACAAGGAGGCGGTCGCGGTGTGGGTGAGAAAGACGTGCTCGTACTCAACGGCTCACTCTCAGTGGATCCAGATGACTCGCCACTTCCGTTCGCGTACTCGTGGCGATGCGAAGACTGGACGAATGAGACGCTGGCGATCAGTGAGGCGGCGAAAGCGTCCTTCGTACCGTGTATCAATGCGTCATCGCCTGCATTGAGTCCGATTACGTTGCCGTCAGCGTCGTCGGTCCCAACGCTCACGGTACAGCCGTTCACGCTGCTACCATCACACACATTCCAGTTCTACCTGACGGTATCCAAGGGCTCCGCTGCAACAGCACGCAGTGCAACAACTCAAGCAAAAGTCTGGACGTTTGCTGGGAGTGTACCGGAGATCTCTATCCAGGCGTCCGCAACCAAACTTAATCCAACGAGCCGACTCACACTGGAAGGTGTGGTCAAGTCCACGTATCCGTACACTGCTCGGTGGGTCGAAGATGAAGGCGACCTGCATCTGCCTGACCAGACCAGCAACATCACTAGCCACGATGCGTTTAGCATGCCCCTGACAAGCCCAAGTAATGCGATAAACAGGAATGTCCTCACGCCAGGACAGCACTACATCCTCCGCCTTCTCGCACTCGATATCAACGGCAACCAAGGCTTTGGACTCGTCTCTTTTCAGGTAAATGCGCCTCCGGCACCAGGCCAATTCGCGGTCTCGCCTCGTCAGGGCGACGCTATGAAGGACGAATTCCTTCTTGAATGCGCGCAGTGGGCCGACGACCTAGAGGACCTGCCGTTGCGCTACTCGTTTGGCGTGTTGCCATCGCTTGTCTTCCAGTCGCTGGAGCTGAACGTGACTCTAGTTCGACAGCGCATGCTGCCAGTTGTCAGTGAACAGCTCTCGCCGTCAGCGCGTGTGACGATGTTACCGCCTGAAGGAGGTGCAGACAGTGCTGACGTGACAGTTGTGGCATTTGTGACGGACGCACTGGGCAGTGTTTCGATGGCTTATGACTCCATTACTGTCCGCATGCCCGCGTCAGCCAAGTCCCAGCCGATTCAATTTGTGTCTGGCCTTCTCAACGGCTCTTCCAGTGCATTGATGGCTACAAACGATGCTGCAACCAAGTCGAAGTACCTCTTATCAGCGTCAATGGTTATCAAGAGTGCCTTGGGAGGCGACGCTGCGTCCCGCACAGCGTGCCCAGGCGACGGCACACCAACTGGCGTGTGTTCTGGCAAAGGAAAGTGTGACACCACGACGCTTTCGTGTGCTTGTGACAGCGATAGTATGGGCCCAGCGTGTCAGTTCTTGATTGCCGATATCCGCGCGACGAACGATATGATCCTCACCTCGCTTGCTAGCAGTGCTGTTCAAGTCGTAGAACCGTCGTCGTCGGGACTCTCTCAGCAAGCCCTCGTGGTGGATACAGTGCTCCAGTCATCTTCAGCTGCCTTCAACGGCGACGGACTTGGCCAAGTCACGGGCTTGAGCAATCAGATCGCTGAGAACGCATTTGCACTCGATGACACGTCAAACTTCGTCGAATCGACCGGAGCGACACTTCTCAGCGCACTCTCTACCGTGCTCTCAGTTCGTGCAACGACCGAAGACACTGATAATGAGTCCCCGACGACATCACGTCGTCTCACGTCCAGCTCCTCTGGGGCAGGAATGACCGCTTGCTCACAGGAAAGTGCCAAGTCCCAGAAGAGTTTCCAACAGCTTCTAGCAACTCTCCAGTCAGTCGCTACGCTCGCAAGCCAGGATCTGCTGCCTGGAGAGTCGCCTGCGAGACTATCGTCCGGCCAGATCTCCACCATTGCCAGCGCTGGCAGTCGCCTTGAGAGTCCATCGACATCGTTTGCAATCAATCTCACGAGCGTCGCAGTCGCGTGTTTGAGTGACGGTTTAGGCAGCACGGATCTGTTCCTCAACGCATTCCAGTTTGTAGCTGCGAGCCACCATCCAGCGTGTTCACTTACAGACACCAAGACCATTTCACAGGCAACAGTCGTAACTGTGCACAATAGAGCAGCGTTAGCAGCGGCGCTGGGTGGTAAAAGCAAGGGCGTCGTCTCCACGCTTTCGCTGGCCAGTGACAGCCCCTGTGTGATGCAGGCAGTCGCTAAGGCCGCTAATGCTGCTGGTACAGCCGCAGCAACCACGACGACCACACAAGCCTCAGCTACGGGTGACTCAGTGTGGCAGCCACTGGTCGCACTTGCGATTCCACACACACGAGCACTGACGGCCATTGAACAGAGCAACTTCTCGACGGTTTGTCGAGTATGGAACGCGAAGAACGGATCGTGGGTGCGCGATGTGTGTTACAAGGACACCACTCAGAGCAACGCACGAATGACGGTATGTTTCTGCAGTGAGCTGGGCACGACAACCAACGCACTAGAGGTGCTGGTAACGTTGGAGGAGCGATTGGACTTTCAAGCACTCAGTCGTGAGCTGTATCGTGATGACTCGCCGTCCATCGTCGGCTCCGTTTCGATGGCCATTCTCGTGGCGGTGTTTGCTCTCAGCAGTCGAGTTGGCAAGCACAAAGACCAAGCTGACGACAAGAAGGAGAAGGAAAAGACCATCAAGAACCTCAACCGCTCCAAGTGGACTGAGCTTCGCGAACGCACCCAGGCGGAGGGTGACGCAGCTGTGGTGATTGAGGACTTCGCCACGTATATCGCGAATCGAGAGAAGAAACAACAGTTAGACCAGCAGTCACAAGGTGAAGTCAGTGGAGTTGTACTCACGGCTGCAACGTCTGACTCGCACATCGCAGCGGCATCCCAGCTCCTCCAGGCAGCAAGTGATGGAAATGTGACGATCCCGAACGAAACGCGTGTGCTCTTCGGGTCAAGTGATCGCCTGCACGGGCAGTACGAGACCGTCAAAGGTGTCATGCGTGGCTCGAGTGTGCTGCTTACGGTGCTGGGCGTCGTCGCAGCGTTCATTGGCATCGACTTCTTTGCGGTTCTCGGCAACAGCACATCGTCCGATATCGTATTGTTCCTGTACGGTAAACCTATTGGCCTCGTGCTGCTTGCGTTCGGTGCCATACTCGTGATTTTCGGTGTCTGGGGCTTGATACTGTGCCGCAGCGCCACCGAGTCGTCCACACATCTTGCCGGCTCGCCATACGTTGCCTTGCTGCAGCTCTGTCTTCTGGGCCAATTGTGCTTCGTGTTCCTGGCCTTCCGGTACCTGAACGACCTTGAAGAGCTTCCAGTTGCTGCGCTCGACACGCTCCGATCTGTCTGGAAGGCAATGTCTGCTCAGGTCCAGAACGAGATCCAAAACGCCTACGGCTGCTGCGGCTTTCAGTCCATCGCAGATGCTGCTGCT
The DNA here is from genome assembly GCA_023334595.1 of Pythium utonaiense. NCBI lineage: Eukaryota > Oomycota > Peronosporomycetes > Pythiales > Pythiaceae > Pythium > Pythium utonaiense. Next base: position 8,922 of record JAADVE010000251.1, on the reverse strand, counting down.
AGTGCTCAGAGCTGTCCAGAAGAAGCACTGGACGCCTCACCGCCTCGCACCTGTCTCAGTGTTATCCAGCGCAATGCGCAAGAGCTCTTTGAGATCTCTTTCGTATTCTTGGAGGTCGTCTTTCTCATCCAAGTGGTATTGTGGTTACTGAACAACACCCTGCGCACGTGGAGGAGGTTGCGACTGAGTCAGCTAGCTGGTGAATCCGCTAACTCTCGAGACGGTGAGGTCTCCTCGGACCGCTTCGTGCTTGCATCGGCTATTGACGTCGCGCTGCACTGCACACTCCCGTCGCTTCTCCAACTGTTGCTGAGCTTCTCAGTACTAATTTTCTTCAACGGCGTCGACTTGATTGCTCAGCTTCACGTGCTCAGTAACGCATTGCTCTCGGGACTTCTGGGTGCCGAAATCGGCGCCGTCTTTATCATTGCGGCCGTAGTTTACGCTCTGGTGCTCGCTCAGGGCTTGTATGGTCTTCGCACGCGCGACGCCCGTCGCCTTCAGTCGTTCGCGGCACTCACTACGGCCTGTCTTCTCCTGACTGTTGCTCTGTTTATATTCGTCGATCGTCTCCACGACCACTGGCTGCTTGACCCAGCTATCGTCGATTTGATCCACACCAAGTATGTCCAGCTCTCAAGACAGACGCTCGTCGTTGTTGAGACCTCGCTGGAATGCTGTGGCTTTGACTCACACAGTGAAGGCGCGTGCGTGGAAGGTGTCGCCGACAGCGCGACTCTCGCGACGTGCCGACCTCTCATCCTCGGCGTACTTCATCGTGAACTCGGATTACTGAGTCACCGCGTTCTGGGCTTCGTCGCCATGCAAGCTGTTGTCATGCTGCTTGCCATCGTCTTGAGCTACCGAATGAAGCGCTTTGCCGTACGACGGCTGCGAATCCAGCCTTCGGAGACTGCAGAGCCTCCGGAGGCACCCATCGCACTCGTCTCATTCACCCATGCTCTCATCCACCACTCCAGCTTCTGCATCGTCGCATTGGTGAGCGCAGCAGCCTTTGTCTTCGGATGTGTCGTCATCGGCGCTGGGCTCGATGCTATGTATCAGCTCAACGTGCTCCATATTTCATCTCTGCTCCGGGTATTCGACCGCAGCATCGCTGTGTATTTACTGTCTTTCGGAAGCGTTGTCTCTCTGTTTGGGGCCATCGGCCTCTACCTCGTGTGGACGAGCTCCCAGCGAACTCGTCGCCGCCTCGCTCTAGCTTTCGTAGCGATCAGCACCGCAATCTTCGTGACCACTTTCGGATTAAGTGGGTTCGCTCACCGCTTCGCCCAGATCTCTCTCACGAATGAGGCGGTGGACGAACGACTGGAGACGTTTTGGCTCGCGACGTCACCAACGACTACGCGTGTCTTCTTACAGAACACGCTCTCTTGCTGTGGCTTCCGCAAGATCAAACGAGCGAACGGATCCGTCGTGTTCACAGACGCAGGAGAGAAAGCGACATGGCGAATGGTCAGCGATACTACGGAAACCGAGACATACACGGTAGTTAGGACGAACCAACGCCGACGTCTGAGCGTGAAACTCACTCAGCCACGCCAACTCGCTCAGATCGAATGCCCCGACTCAGTCGTTGAGCCGTGCGCGCCACGTCTGAAGGCATATGTCCGTCGCGTGGCGTCACGTGCATTCCAGATCACGATCGGAGTACTCGCTGGTGTCGCTGTCGTGGTGGTTGCCGTCGGAGGTCTGTTGTGGCAGCCTGAGAGCTACTCTGGTAGCTCTGAGCAAACCTCCTTGACAGTGAGACTAGCGCGAGGAATACTGTTCCTCCTGTGCACGGCCGCGCTTTTCACATCACTCGCCTCATTCTTCTTGGGCCTCGATATCGTGACGCATTGGTCGTTGTTCAGCTCCTCGATGCTACAGCTCGTGTTCCCTCGCTCTATTGGAGTTGCTTTCTTCCTCTTGGCAACATTTCTCGCAGTCATGAATGGCTACACTGTACTTGGGCTTGCTCAATCGACGGTGCACCGTGTCTTCCTTCAGGCACTTGGACGCGTATTCCTCGTCCTGTGTGGATGGCTCTGCGTGGGACTCACAGGCTACACTTCCAGATACGGTGGTGCAGGCTCTGCATGGCAAGGACACTTGCGCAGCTTCCTGAACCGCCAGTGGGACGAGCTCTCACCCTCCATCCAGCACCGGATCTCCCTTGAAAACCAATGCTGCGGCTTCAACGACCCCGTTGTCGTCAAGGGTAAAGGTGTCGTCTTCGATCGGCCTGCACTTGGCTACGAGTGCTCACTGTCATCCGCACGTGGTTGTCGCCACGCTCTGGAGACACAGATCGGTGGTTCCCTTGCGTGGATATTCGTGTACTCACTCACTCTGACACTTTTAGACATGCTCGCGTTATTGTGCAGCGCACTCATCCTGAGGCACCTCCAACGTGTGAAACCCCACGACTGGTTTATCATCGAGAGCCGCATCCGCTTTGCTTCGGGAAAGTACAAGAGCGAAGTCCGCAAGGCGCACGTGTTGGTGTCTGTGACATCGCAGTTCGACCGGAAGTACACACGTGTCCAACGTCTCACGAGTGTGGTTTGTGGCTGGTTGACGTCGCTCGCGGCCTACACCTCGTGGTTCGCTCACGAAGGCTGCCACAGACACGCGCTCAAGACGTGTCGGCAGCCAGATGCCTGGGCGTTCTTGGGTATGGGTCTTCTGTACGGAGGATTATTGGGCTTCGCGTCACAACTTGTCGCTCGGTTCATGTTCGAGGCCGTGCGGAACCGCAGCGACGAAGAGACACAAGAGGTCGCCGTGGCTCGCCAACGAAAGGAAAAGGCCCTACTGTTCCGCGGCTTCTTCAGTCGTAACACGGATCTGTCGAGTGTCAAGAACGCAGCGACTTCCCAACTGGAGGTACCTTCCCACGCAACGACGGAGGAGCGATGGTATGCGTGGCTTGCACGCTTCACGCATACGCTGTTCTGTATTTCAGGCGGCCTGCTATTCCTCTCCGGTTTGGGCCTCGCAACGTTCATGGCACTTGTGCTTCTTGGTTTCGAGAACGCGATGTACGGCGTCGTTTTCGACCAGGGACCAAAGGAGACGTTGATATTTGGTGTTGCGGTATCGGCCACCGCGCTGCTGGCTTGGCTCGCGCTCGACATCAAGCAGACGCGCCACAGCTCGACTAGTGGACGCAGTGTGTTCGTCTTCGTAGCCGTCGCCATTGCAGCTGTGCTGCTGCTTGCAGGCTTGTGCCTGGGTATGTTTATGGCAAGTCAGACCCTCGACGAAGATTCGACGAACTGGACGATTCGCAACACGGGCTTCAGTGTGCCGAAGCGACTAGAGGGTGCGTGGACAGCTGACGTCACGGGCTTCACTCGCCATCGCATTCAGCAGGAGCTGCAGTGTTGTGGCTTCCGCAGCGCAGAGGACAAGTCATTCCGTCCGTGTCCTCAAGGCACAACCATCCAAGTAGACTACCAAGCTGTGCGTGTTGATGGCCGCATTGTCGCGTCGACCAAAGACGAAGTCGTGGAGCTCGTGGGGTGCTACGCCCAGATGCTGACGCACTTCCATGCCCTGTTGGACCAAGTCGCGTACGTGGCTGCCGCTGTCGGCGTGGGTCTTCTTCTCCTCGCCGCAAGCGCGCTGTTCTTGGCCCACGACGTGGCCATCTCAAAGGACTCAAAGCTCAAACTCCGAGTGACGCAAACGTCGTCGACGAGCGAAGTCCGCCAGACGTTTGAAAAAGTCGTCGGACTTAAGATCGCAGCGCCTGCGCGTGGAAAGATCCTCTCGAAGATGCTGTCGACAAGTCTGGAGAACGTGGCACCGCACGTCGTGGATGAACTAGCAGCGGAGACACTCGCGGTTTCCAACGCCCCTGCTACGGCAGTTGCCTCTGCACCAGTGACGCTGCCCAATGGCCAAGTTGTGTCGCCCTCGCTCACGACCAACCGCTGGGATAGTATGGCTGCTGCCGCGGCCTCAGCCCAGCGAAACGTCCCGTACCCAGCGTGGATCACTCGTGTCGTCTTCGCCGTGTGTGGAGTATGGCTCGCGGTGATATGCTACGTGATCGTCGTTAATTCACTGGAGTTGGGAGTGGAAACGGCGTGGCGTTGTATTGCTGCGTGGTCAGTTGGTGTGGTCTTCCACGTCGCGATCGTTGAGCCGCTAGTCATCTTTGCACGCCTTGTAGGGTCAACTCTCGGTCAGTGGTGGGATACCACAATGCTTTCACGAGTCATTCGCTACGGTCGAAATGCTTTGCGCATCCGCCCAAGTGCCGAGGTCCAAGCTGCTCGCTACTATGCCTCACTCAGTCTCTATGAGCGTATCCGCTTCAACGCGGCTGTTCGCATCCAACGGCGGCTTCTTACACGGCTCGAGCGACGGCGGTTCCTGGAGAAAGTGCGTGAGCATCGAGAGGAAGCTCATCGCTTGCTCATCGCTCGGCGTCGACTCACGCTCAAGCAGGCGATTGACGGCTTCGCACCAGAAGAGATTGAGGCTTTCCGCTTGCTCTTCCAGGACGCGGACACTGCACGGCTGGAGCTCGTGTCCTACAAAGTCATCTCCCAGTCGATCTATCAGCTTGGTGTTCATGTTGAGCCGGCGCTCGTGCGTCAGTTCCTCATGGAACTGGATCCAGCGTACGCTGACCTTGTCGACTTTGACCATTTCCTGTACGGCATGCATCGCGTGCGTGTCCACCACCAAGAAGAGCAAGAGGTCGTTGAGGCAGTGAAGGCTCGAGCTGCCGACGAACGTGAAGCTGCGACGATCACGAAGGAGGAGTTTGTGAGCTCTTCATCTCGTTTCGGTCCGAACGCTGACCCACAGTCGCGCGTATTCGTCAAGCGGCAGAACCTACTACGAGAGCTACGCGAGAAACGCGAGTCACTGTCGTACCGACTTATGAGCAAGGTCAACAAGCTGCCACCGCTTTTGCGTGGGAAGACAGCGCGTCCGGTGACGGCTACAGAAGAAGCACTAGGACAGGAAACGGATGAGGTCGCGGATGACGCACTGCCGACGGGCTCGTCCGTGTTGCTGCAGAACCGGAAGCTGTCGCCCAAGAAACGAGCACTGGAGATGATGATGAAGAAAAAGAGTCGAGATGACAAAGGCACAGGCAAGTCCAAGGCTGCAGGTGGTGAGACTACGAGCAGTGGAGTTCGAAAGATGGTGTCGAACCTACGACTACCAGGCTCGCCACGCGCTCGTAGCCAGAAGACGTCGGTGGACTTGCCCAAGCCACCAACAGAAGACACGACGAATATCGCGTTCCCTACTATCATCGAGGGTGACGAAACAGAACCACCGTCACCTCAGAAGGCAGCGATGGGGGCTACAAGCGATGGCAACGAAGGCAATGAGATCGCAGACGAGGAAGTGGCGACGCCGTTGGCTGCTGATGAGGCCAAGCCGTTCGGCACGTTCATGTTAATGGCGAAGCAATCTTCGACCACAGGCAAGAGCAAGGTCATGGAGAAGATTCTACAGAAGCAAACAGAGCAAAAGGTGCAGAAAGCCGTAGAAGCTGCAAAGGCCAAGGCGAAAGAGTACGGGGAAGACAGCGACGACGATGCGAACGCTGCAACCGAAAGCCAGGTCCGGGAGGCGACAGAGACCGCCAAAGAGACGCCCGATTCCCGTCCCACGACGGCGGAGAAGCGCGAGAAGGCCAACAGTATCGCGAAGAGCAGTCTGGAGAAGGCGCTCAAGAAAAAGGCCACGGCAGCCACGCGCACTGCAGCCACCACGTCACCCAAGAAGCGGTGAGAGCGTCGCAAGTTGCCATTCATCCATATTTACACACGAAATCCGTATATAACCTGCGTATACAACGACTAACCCCATATATAACGCCACGTACCTAATACAAGCATCCACTGTACTCCAGTGGCGCGTGTCTCGGCCGTCACCCTGCGACCAAGAGCTCCATTGCCCATCAAGCAGGTCAGCTCACGGTCTCCTCTATCTCAGTCTCTCTCTCTCTCCGGCTGTGTGGTCACGGAGCCCGCCCGAATCCATCCGCGGTGCACCTGCCTATCTGCCTGAGTAGCTGTCCGCAATGACGAGCGCCGCCTCCAACCGCCAGCCTGCGCCTGACGCGCCTCGCCGCGCGTGCATCCCGCTGTCGCACAAGCGAGTGCCCACGGAGACGCGCGCGCCCGCCGACCACGCGGCGCTGCTGTACGCGGCGCTCGTGGCGACAGACGTGGACATCGCAGCGCTGCGTGCGCACTTGCTCTCGCTGCCGGAAGAGCAGTGGCAGGAGAGCTACAACAAGACCCACAACGTGTACTTCCAGCGGCCGTTCCACGACAAGCTCGGCGTGAACAACATCATGTGTCTCTTCTCCGACACCCAGCTCGAGAACGTGTACGAGCTGCCACTGTACGCGACGTACAAGCACTTTTTGGAGCCGATCTTCGAGCGTATGGGCCTGCACACGTCGCAGATTGTCCGCTGTCTGTTCGCACGCATGCCCGGCGAGACGCTGATCCCAGCGCACCACGACAACGGCCCGTGGGTCAGTCGCACGCACCGCATTCACGTACCTATTGTGACGTTCTCCGACGTCGAGTTCAAGAGCGGAGGCGTGGAGAGCACGATGACGCGCTTCGCGTTCAACGAAGGCACAATCGTGGAGCTCAACAACGCCGCCAAGCACAGCGTGTGGAACCCATCAAAGCGCCAGCGCATCCACCTCATCTTCGACTACGTGGAGGACGCGCAGCGTGTACGCCTCACGCGCCACGTGCTGACTCCTGGTCAGGTCTGCCGTCAAGTGCGAGGTCGTGTGGAGCTGCTGGCTAGTGCCGTGGACAAGAAGGAACAGGAGGAGGCCAAGCGCCAAGCCAGCAAGCTCCATAGCGAAGTGGAGACGCTCGTCAAGACCCAGATCAGTGAGGAGGCAGCCGCTGCTATTGCGACGGCGTGTCGGCATTACTTCATCGAGCAGATCACAGCCAAGGACTTCGTGAAGCAAGTGCGCCGGACGCTTCGTGGCCAGAGCGATGCTTTCGCTGACGAGGTGTGGAGTAAGCTGGTGGAAATGTTTGGCTTCGTGGATGCTCTGGCCAAGCGTGAGCTTCAGCAGGCGCGTCGCCTGGACGTGTATGCTCCGAACTGGGTGATCATTGGTGCTCAGAAGTGCGGCACGACGTCGTTGTACGAGTATCTGAGCCAGCACCCCCAACTTCTCAAGGGCAAGCGACGTGAGCCGCATTTCTTTGACTGGCAGTGGGACGCCGCGTTGAAGTTTCAGCTTCCAGAGGCGGACGAGGCCACGTACAAGTCAATTTTGAAGGCGTTTTCGGCTGCTCGCAGTGGTGGTGACGAGGTTGTGCAAGAGGCAAACGCTAGTGAGAAGATGGAAGAGCTCCGGGGCAACAGCCTGGACGATATGCGGTGCGTATGTCTCTGTTCTTCCGGTAGAATTGATCAAAACTGATGCCTCTCTGTGGCGATGTTAGGGCGAAGTATTTGGCGTCATTGCAGTGTGAGGACGTCGAGCGAGTGCTGCAGCCGCCCGTGCAAATCGGAGAATCTACGCCCAGCTACCTGCTATACGGCGAGCGCGTCGCCCGGCGTATGCACCAGGTACGTCTGATCTTCATGCTCCCGTGTAACTCAATCGATCGCTGTCCTTACCCCTCCTGTTTGACCCGAGTAGCTCTACCCTCACATGAAGCTAATCGTGATGCTGCGGGACCCTGTCAAGCGAGCGTTCTCCCACTATCAGATGACAGCGGACCCGAACGGAACCCCGCAGCAGCTCAAGATGCGTGAGCCTGTGCGTGGCAAGTCATTCGAGCAGGTCGTGGACGAGGACTTGGCGCTGCTCTCGCAGGCAAACGTCCAGTCCTCACCACTCGATAGCGTGGACAGCGACGTGGCCGACGCGTTCCAACTCTATGCTGACGCTCTGTCGCAGCAGCACGGTGCGCACTCATTCGTCGGACGCGGTCTGTACGCGCTACAGCTGGCGTTGTGGCTGCGTGTGTTTCCACGCGAGCAGCTCCTTGTCGTGGACCTGGACGACATGAAGACGCCCGAGGGGACGCAGCGGATCGCGAACCAGGCTTTCGACTTTTTGGACGTGGAGCCGCACGACGTGGAGGACACGGAGCGCAAGAACACGCGTAGCTATGGCGCCATCGACGCCGCCACGGCCCAGCGCCTGCGCGCGTTCTACGCGCCGTTCAACGAGCAGCTCTTCGAGTTGATTGGGCGACGCTTCGACTGGTGAAATGGGTACACCACTGGACAGAGTGGAGCGGATCAGCGGACGGGAATATTACAGCAGCCGTAAGGAACCATAAAATACGGACTTTGGAGGGAGTCATCCTCATACCGTACTTAACAGGACACCAATCGTACTTAACGGGGACACCGGAGCTCTCCATTTCCGCAACGAGCCACAGCAAAACCATGATCGAGGAGGAGGAGTGGTCGAAGGAGCAGGAGGCGAACCGCAAGCCCGGCCAGAAGCACCCGACGCCATCGCCCGTGAGTCCATGAGGAAGCCCAGTCTCTCTTCTGTCCGATGAGCTCATTTTCGCGTGTATCGCGTATCTCTAGGGCTTTGCGGACCGCGTTTTCTATGAGAGTTTGCTGCAGCAGCGGCCAGAGAGCCGCATGGCCAGGAAGTGGTGTCTTGAATACGGCGTGCTCAAGTGGGCCGAGGCCGAGGCGCTGTGCAAGGAAATGGGCATCTCCATCGTACGTCTCCAGTGCATGTTTTCCGGTTGAAATGCGACCAGAACTGACGCTGCAATGGTGGTTCGTTGCTGTCCTTTCTAGAATGTCACGCGGCCATCCAAGTCCCCGACTGCGAGCGGCGCCAAGAAGACGGCGGCGACGGTGAAGCGGGGCAAAACCAACTACGAGAAGCAGGAGGCGCTGGCCGCCGCCGCCATGGGG
>JAADVE010000250.1:0-24537 GCA_023334595.1 Pythium utonaiense | reverse complement strand
GTGCGTGATATCGAGATCATCCAGCAGGAGCTGCGTCTCAAGGATCTTGACCGTGTCACCAAGCTCGTCGAGAGCCAGCGCAAGACCGTGGAGAAGGGTGTTGGCGGCAAGGAGAAGAAGGCTGAATGGCAGGCTCTTGTCCACGTGAAGGAGTGGCTGGAGGCTGGCAAGGATGTGTCCTTCGGCCAGTGGAGCGTGTTGGAGGTTGACGTCTTGAACACCTTGCAGTTGCTGACGGCGAAGCCAGTGGTTTTCCTCGTGAACGTGTCGAAGAAGGACTACCTTCGCAAGGGCAACAAGTACCTGACCAAGATCGCTGAGTTTGTCCAGGAGCGTGGCGGTGGCGAGCCTGTGATCCCACTCAGCTGCGAGTTCGAGCTGGAGCTGATGGACCTGGAGGCCTCGGGCCAGTTGGAGGCGTACCAGAAGGAGAACCCGACCCACAAGTCGGTGCTGAACCGCGTGCTGAAGATGGGATACCACGCTCTCGGTCTGATCCACTTCTTCACCTTCGGAAAGGTCGAAGTGCGTGGCTGGACGATCCGCAAGGGTCGTCTGGCACCACAGGCTGCTGGTGTGATCCACTCGGACTTCGAGCGTGGCTTCATCATGGCCGAAGTGCAGGCTTTCGCCGACCTCAAGGAGTGTACGTGGTTCAGCCAGTTCGACGACATCGTGCAGGAGGCTCTGTGTGCTAACCAGTGGTTCTATACGTACTGTAGTGGGCTCCGAAGAGGCTGTCAAGAAGGCCGGCAAGCTCAAGATGCAGGGCAAGAAGTACGAAGTCCAGGACGGCGACTGCATCTTCTTCAAGTTCAACACCTAAACGTCTCCCTGAGACCATGGATTAGGTGATTTCAAAAAGAAATCTACTGATTTGCAGGCCCGTATGGGAGGATATCAATACCGGTAGAAACCGGTATGGTGTTGTTAAATCTGCAAGCAGGACCAGTCGTGGCCATCTTCATTCGGGAATATTAGTCTCTACTCGCAGGAAACATGCCGCCAAAGAAGAAGGAAGTACGTAGCTCCACATGCAGTGTCTGTGCACGCCAATGCACACACGCCATGTGCATTGATCTCTTCGTAGCAGTTGTGCTAAAATCCGCGTCTCCGCGTCGCTTTGGCTTGACAGGAAGCGCCACCAAAGGTGTACCTCGGTCGCCCTACCAACAACGTCAAGATCGGCATTGTCGGTCTGCCGAACGTCGGCAAGAGTACGTTCTTCAACTGCCTGTCGAAGCTGAACATCCCTGCCGAGAACTTCCCGTTCTGTACGATTGAGCCGAACGAGGCGGTCGTGCCGCTCCCGGACCAGCGTTTCAACTGGCTCGTGGAGAAGTACGAGCCAAAGAGCGTGTACGTTTTCTCTGTGTAGCCCTGCATCCATTGGTGTACCTGCATCACTAACGTTGACAACGTAAATATGGGTTTACAGTGTGCCTCCTGTGATCTCGATCACGGATATCGCCGGTCTCGTGAAGGGCGCCGCCGAGGGTGCGGGTCTTGGCAATGCCTTCTTGTCCCACATCCAGGCCGTCGACGCGATCTACCACATGGTCCGTGGCTTCGACTCCGCCGAGGTGACGCACGTGGAGGGTAACGTCGACCCAGTGCGTGATATCGAGATCATCCAGCAGGAGCTGCGTCTCAAGGATCTTGAGCGCGTGACCAAGCTCGTCGAAAGCCAGCGCAAGTCGGTCGAGAAGGGCGTCGGCGGCAAGGAGAAGAAGATGGAGTGGGAGGCTCTCGTGCATGTGAAGGAGTGGCTGGAGGCTGGCAAGGATGTGTCCTTCGGCCAGTGGAGCCCACTTGAAGTCGACGTGCTCAACACGCTCCAGCTGCTGACGGCCAAGCCAGTGGTGTTCCTCGTGAATGTGTCGAAGAAGGACTACCTTCGCAAGGGCAACAAGTACCTGCCAAAGATCGCCGAGTTCGTGAAGGCGCGTGGTGGCGATGAGCCTGTTATCCCATTGAGCTGCGAGTTCGAGCTTGAGATGCTCGACCTTGAGGCTGCCGGTCAGCTTGCCACCTACCAGAAGGAGAACCCGACCCACAAGTCGGTGCTGAACCGCGTGCTGAAGATGGGATACCACGCCCTCGGTCTGATCCACTTCTTCACGGCCGGTAAGGATGAGGTGCGTGGCTGGACGATCCGCAAGGGCCGTTACGCGCCACAGGCTGCTGGTGTGATCCACTCGGACTTCGAGCGTGGCTTCATCATGGCCGAAGTGCAGGCTTTCGCTGACCTCAAGGAGTGTAAGTTATTGATCTGGGTGACTGGTTTCGTGTCATTGTTGCGGTACTGAACGATGGGTTTGTATGTGCTGCAGTGGGCTCCGAAGAGGCTGTCAAGAAGGCCGGTAAGCTCAAGATGCAGGGCAAGAAGTACGAGATGCAGGATGGTGACATCGTGTTCTTCAAGTTCAACACCTAAGCGCGTTGCAACCAACTCACGAACCGATAGCACAGACACAACTGGAGTGTTCACGTTGCAACCAATCCAAGTGACATGTGAACAAACGCCCCGAGTGTCTCCCTCCATTTTGTCTTTCCTGTCCACTACACCAATCACCAAGCAAGCCCCAGCATAGCCACAGCTTCTTGGTACAGAGAAGACCAGCGTCTCATGGTTGCCTGCGCCGTTCACGTGAAGAGTGAGCTCATTGTTGTGCTCTCCGGTCTCGATCGGATTGATTAGCTTAGCTCTGCTGTTATAGTCCTAGTTAACTTTATCGGAGCCTGAGACAGCTCAGATTTGTCTGATGCATAAACCGGTTCCTACCGGTTTTGTTCGAAGCTGCCTGTAATAGTGGCCCGTCGTGAGTGGGCGTGAATGGAGCTGCTCACCACACTCTCAAGAAGCCCACCAAAAGGTCGGACGCACCGCGAGTCACGCCACGAATATGAGCACCAGCAAGATCGCCAACGCCTCCAAGGTCGCGTGGCACGTCGTGGACGCGAAGGGCCAGGTTCTGGGCCGTCTGGCCTCGCAGCTCGCGCCGATCCTGCGCGGCAAGCACAAGCCGACGTACGCGCCAAACGTGGACTGCGGCGACTACGTCGTGGTGATCAACGCCAAGGACATCGTGCTCACGGGCGACAAGTGGGACCAGAAGCTGTACCGCTGGCACACGGGCCACCCTGGTGGTCTTAAGCAGCGCACGGCGCGTGAGCTCTTCGAGCGCAAGCCAGAGGAGGTGCTGCGTCGCGCGGTGTTTGGCATGCTGCCCAAGAACAAGATGCGCAAGCTGCAGGATGACAAGCTCAAGATCTTCCTCGAGAGCGAGCACGATTTCAAGGAGCAGGTCGGCGAGAACCCAGTGGTGCTGTAAGGCACCATGACGGCAGTGTAGCGGATTTGTTGTAATAGAAAAACCAGCACAAAACGAACGACACGTCGGCACGCTCGCAGCCTAGTTATGGATATATCTACATTAGCACTAACGTACTAGGTGGCATCCTGTGCGAGTTGCTCTGCATCGGCTGCAGTAGCGGAGAGATCGTGTCCGTGGAGGTTTTCGGAGAGGAACTCTTCGTCGTTCGCGAGCGCCTGCAGCAAAGCGTGGAGATCCACCAGTCCAGTGTCCGCTTCGGCAAACGGCGCCACGATCTAAAGCCATCGCAACGTTCACGCTGTCAGCTATCAATGCAATCACGGGCACGTGATAGTCAGCGTAGGATCGTACCTTGGCGAGGGCTGCTTCTGTGCAGTTTTGCCAGGCCTCGGGCAGACCAAAGGGCGTGGTTGTGAGGCCAAGTAGCACTTGCACGACTTCGACTAGTGTCTTGTGAAGGACGACGGTGCTTTCAACTCCTAGTCTCGCACGCAGTGCATTTTGCTGACGTTCATTGAGTAGCACAGCGTGACAGGCTTCGATCTCCGGTGGAGGATCGAGAGGCTTGCGTGGTACGAGTCGAACGTCTGAGTGGACAATCACGCGTGTGTCTTCGATCAAATGCTGTGGGGACGGGAATCGATACCCTTGTGGTGGCTAAACGTAGTCAAAACAGTGCACAAGCATCAGAGACCGACCGATGGAGGAGAGTACTGCAGGAAAGAAGATGCTACGCACATTGATGTCGATGTAGAACGGCAGGTCGATCTCGGCTTCGATCGTGGCTCGTACATGGTGGACCAGCGACGCGACAGCCGCCTCTTCACGCTTTGCTCTCTCATCGATCATCTCCCGCAGCATCGTCTCCACAGATCGCAGGCCACGACCAACGTGGTCACACGCACTTTGCACGCTGTCTTTAAGATACCGGATACGTCGCACAAGAAGATCCTCCTCGTACTTCACGGTTTTCATGAAGTTACTCGTTGCGACGTCGATTGATTGGCGTGGGAGCAACGCAACGGAAGACACCGGTGTTGCGGTGGGTGTCGCTACTGGTGTATTCCCTGTTTTGCCACCAGACTTTGCATGAGCCGCAGGCGGAGCAGCGGCAACAGGCTCGGGGGGCTTGGCCGCTTCCACATGCTTGGCTGGTGCATTGAGAATCGTTTGGACAAGTGTTTCACATCGTTGGATGACCGAATCGTACGACAGGAGCAAGGTGTCTACTGACAGCGGATCGACTACCTCAGGGACGAGTGCTCCCGCGTGGACTGACGGCATCGCCACGAGTGCAGGCTTTCCTTTGGCTCCAGCACCCTTGGCAGGAGCAGCTCCCTTTGCAGCCGCGGCGGGGGGCTGTGCAGCAGCAGGAGCTGGCGCTGCAGCTGCAGCTGGCGGGGTCTCTTCTTCCACAAATGTTTTTAAAGTGAACTCGGCCATGAGCTGAGGATTATTCTTGAGCTGCTCGGCGACGCCAGCTAGTTGAGCTGGCTCATCGCTAGCAGCAAGGAACGCATCGAGCAAGAGCTGGATTGATACTCGAAAGCGATCGCACTCGGCCTGCAGTGCACGCTGAAATACGACTGCGATCCACTGGCACGTGTCTTCCAGCCAGCCATCAGCCATGATCTCTCGCAGTTCGTCCTCACTTTCTTGCCGCTTGGACGCCACAATGGAGGACAACTCGTCCTGCAAGACGTCGGCTCTTGCGTGGAGCTCTTGCTTGGTGGAGTCTTCGTACCGCATCTCTTCGACCACGGCGTTGAATTGACTCTGGAAGGCGTTGACGACGATCTGTTTCTTGTCAGTGCGACGTGCAAACCGAGTTATTGTCTCGACCATCCACTGCACTCTTTGCTCCACACGCCCACGTTGGAGCCGCTGCACCTTCATACATTGCTTCATCACGTAAACGTACTCAGCCTCCATCGCATCCCACAACGACGCCAACACACGAGCCAGCTTCGGTTGAAGGAGCGCCGAGAACGTCGAGTGGGCATTTCGCACGTGCAGCGATTCCTCGAACAACCAATCTCGAGCCTCGACAAGTGCGTTTTCGACCAGCTTCTTAGCGTTTTCGATGCCATTCCGAAGCTCTGCGATCTCTTCTTTCTTAGCTTTGGCTTCTTCAGCTTGCTGCACGACTTGCTGAGCCTTCGTGACCTCTTCTTGGGCTTGGAGAATGCTGCGTTTGAGCTCTGTAAGTTTCAACTGTCTATTCTCTTCCTTCTGCATGGCCGCGTTCTCTGCTAGCTCCCGCTCTTCCTGCTGTGCCTCCTCAGCAGCCCGTTTTCGGTCAAAGAATTGATCAACCAGCTCCACAAGACGGGCACTGGTCTCCTCGATTGTGAGTGCTCGTGTAATCGACACCCGTTGGCCTTCGGACGTCTCAGTCGTTGAGATTTGCTGCAATGTGTCGAACTGCTTGTACCACTGGTGGTGGGGCTCACTGAAGTCTTCCGTAGAGAGCGACTGAAGAGATAGCAGAGCCGACGCGTTGCTCGTGGTGTTGACGTGTTGCAAGCGATGGCGATCCGTCGCGTCCAGTTCAGGCGGAGCAAACAGCAAGTGGTGCTTCTGTTCTTTTGTTTCGCGGTCTTCTAGCTTACCGAGACACCGTTCGAGTACGGTCGAGTCCGCGCACTCCAGATAGAACACCAAGTCGACGCCTGACCTGCCGAACAGAAATGACTTGGGCAACCTCGGCTTACTACAACCTGGAGCTAGCATGGTCTCGTAGTCGTACGGAGACTTAACTTTGCTTGGATCGATGAAACCCGTCAAATGCTCTTCCAGACTCTGTGCGTGAGTGGCAGTGGACGGTAAGTCGAACAATATCCATCGATTTCGCTTGACCTCATCGAGCTCCTGAACCGCATCGCAGACCAATGTACTATAAACACGCGGAGGGATCTCCTGCCCATCGGCTAGCAGTGCTTGGGCTTCAGATCCTTGCGGTGTTTGCTTCTGAATAGCGTCGAGCAAAAGTTGCTCGACAGAAAGCAGCTTGAGCTCAAATTTGTCCGCGAGATACTTGGCCTGTGTGGCTTTCCCAGCAAAAGGAGGGCCAAATAATAGAATACAAAGGCGAGGAACCAATGGCACCTCAGGTTCCACTTGGATCACAGCCGATACTGGATGCAGCTCTTCGACAGACTGCTCTGGGGCTTCTGGAGATAGCTCAGCTGGCTGTAATGACTCGATCACTGCTTCTGCAGCCGCAACCTCACTGTTCTCTTCGACAGGCTGAGGGGACTCGGAGACAAATGTTTGCGATGGTGACGCGTCCGTATCAGGAACGAGCGCTTCAATTCGAGGTGAAGCCGGCGAAGAATGTGGAGGGTCGCCATGGGTGAGCCACCGCAAGTATTTGACGGTCTCACCCAGGATAAATCGATCTTCCAGAATCTCCATGGCCGCGATAAACTTCCAATCGCTGGGCACCCACGGAGACAACGCTATGCCCTTCGCCACTGCACCTACATAGTCGCGGCTCTCAAACACGGGCGTTTGGAAGCGTTGCAAATACTCCTTCAACTGGTGATACAAGAGCTCTTCGTCCCCTTCGAGGTGTTGTGCTTCATCTTCTACTTGTCCAGCAAGAGCTAGCGGTCCACGTGTAGCAAATGTGAACCGGTACTCGTCCCAAGACTCGACCGACGATAGGAAGTCCGCTGAGCCGCGTGAGTACATAGAATCCTCGCGCTTTCCAGCGACAAACAGAGTAAAGTCGAGAAGCTCATGCATAACCAGCCCAACGACAAGCCGATTCTCATGCTGCTGTGCTGCAAAGCGAGCCATCAAGCGGTGAGCCTTCTGCATAGCATGGATCTCCCAGTCGTCGTTGTACTTGGCAAAAAGGAGATCAAACGATGCGGAGTCGCGGTCAACAGCTTCGTGAGCATCAATCTCGCGGCGATTAGTGTAGGCTTCTTCTCGACGGGCTCGATTGTCAGTTGCGATCTCTTTGTAGATGAGAATCTTTGCCATTGCCTCGTGCGACTCTGCTTCTCGATGTGTAGATCGCTGAATAATCTCTTCTAGATCTTGGGTGACACTAATGCTATTGGCGAGAGTCTGGTGATGTAAAGCATCTTGTAAGAAGCGCTTTCGCCGCCGTTCAAACTGCTCGCGTCGTCGCTCGCGGTGCTGTTTCTGGTCGCGAATCGTCACTGCACTGCTCACGAGCTCCGGATTGGTCTCACCTACGGGCACCGGCCTGTGAGGGTCAGCAAGACCTGGTCCATCACGTGCGTGCTGCTTCTCCAGTGTCGTACTCAACGACCGCAGCCCGTAGCCAATCGATTTCCGGGAGGGGAGACTGCTGCCGTTTGGAGTCGACTTCGTGGCGGATCCTCGCCGCTCAAACTCGTCCAGGTCCTTCTCTACAGTGTTGCGTAAGCTGAACGTAAGTAACTGTTCTTTCTTCGCTTGCTCTGCCATAAGCTGCTGGTAAAAGGCAGCTCTGCGGTGCTCGCGCTCGCTCTTCTTTTGCAGCGCTAGTCGCCACGCCGGCGAATCCGTCTCCTCCAGCGCCGTCTTGATGAACTCGCTATGGATAAACGCCTGGTGCAGTCGCTCGGCCTTTGTGATCTCAAGTTTCTCTTTGATACGAGCCTGCTTGGCTCGATAGTCGATCATCCTTTGCTTGTCGACTTCAATCGCCTCTCTACAGTAACCAGCCCATTCCATCAGACACAACTACCCCCAGAGCGTATACAGGGCGGCTCAAAAAGACGTACTTCTCTTGTCGCAACGTAGCCAGTGACTTGACTTGTCGACGCACCGAGTGCTCGAAGAAGTAGTGGTGTGCGGCGTCGTACGTCGGCTTGGCTAGCTTGACTGGCATGTTATGCAGCGGCTGGATATTGGTCCGCTCGAGCGACTTGGTGGAGACGCCAGGCGCGCGCGCGATCCGCTCACTCGCCATCTTGATCTGGTAGAGCACATTGGCAGCAACGCCGCTCTTGCCGTTCATGATAGAGGTGGCGATCTTCGAGTCGAAGCGGATGTTCAAGTGCCGCAAGGTCGGCTCCAAGAGGCAGAAGTTGATGATCTTGGCGTCGGCGATCGCGCTGTCCATAAAGTCGGTGAAGTTGTGCTGCTGGTTCAGGCGGTGCAGGATCTCGCCCAGCAAGTAGCCGCTGGAGAAGTCATTCTCCACGTTCGTCACGTACGACGAGAGCTGCAGATCGTTGTTGAGCCAGTGCAGCAGCAGCTCCGACATGGGTACGCCTACGCTGCCAGCCTCGCTGGGACCGACACAACGAAAATTACCACTACAAGTACAGCGTGGAGAGCAGACTGTGATGGAGCTATTGCCAATAGCCTCGACGGCCTGTGGATCGCTTTGATGCGCGTGCAACGGGAGCCTCGCGATGCGTCGGCCAGCACCACCTCGGTTGCCATTCGACGTCCGATCCGATCCTGAAGGGACACTTGAAGCCGCACTGTCAACGTCAGATATATACGGCCACTTCCGCTATCAGTATCAGTTCCTAACTGATCGGGAACCATATGGCGGACCAAGCAGCTGACCGGTGGGTGAATACATTCCAAAATCAGGTGAAATCAACGAGCGAAATCTGCAAGATCAGGTGAAAACGAGGTTTACGAGGTTGTTAGAGATTCACGCCTCACGGAGGTTTCGAAACGCAGGGGGTGGAGAAGGTTTCCTGAACTTCCCTCATCACATTCTGGACGCACATCGCTCCCCGCACGTGCCGACTGAGAGACGCTCTGGGAGTGAGGGCATCGTTGCTGCAACTACAGTAACTGGACTAAAACTGTTGTTAGAAGAAGGTTCGCCGACCACAATGCCGAAGCCCGCACTCGGCGGGCGCATCACGACGTGATAATCACCGTCAACGGCCATGCGAAACGTGCCATCACCACCGCTTCCACGAAAGCAACCCGACCCCTAATAGGGTTATATACTGTAAACTCTCATCACTCATTACTTGCAGCTGGTCAGCAAAATCAGGGGGCGGCGATTTGTTCGAATTTGGACCAATTCTCCAGTAAAAAGTGCCTGTCTGTTGGGCGAGTGCCTGTCCGTCGAGGCGCCTCACTTCAGTCATAGCGGTGGAGCACATCGACGTGCGCATTCTCTCACCAGCGACAGTCGATCGATCGACGTGCAAGCAAAAGAACCCAGCGGCGAGAAGGAAGAAGCTCTGTCGCAGCCATACTTGGTCGCTCCAGCACCTACCCTACGTAGCGCGCGCCTCCATCACCACAACCACGCCGCACCTCGCCACGCCACCCGCCGTCTCGCTCGTTCGTGGATGATCACACGCGCAGCCACAACAGATTTATCTCGCGGCACTCAAGTCTGAAACGCCAACGCCACGTGAACATCCAACAGAAGACCCCCAACAAGTCGAGATCGCCCAAGTGTTGGTGACCATCTGGCCCGCCACGCACAATTCCAGCAATTGCGCCTGGAACTCTAACCCTCATCCAAAATGAACACGCCCACGACGCCACCGTCAACCTCCTCCGCCACACGGTCGGACGCCAACACATCCAACACATCCAACACATCCAACACATCCAACAACCACGGGACGCACCAACAGGCGAAGATGCTGCTGAAGCGGCGGCAGTTGTCCGGGTACGAGTCGTCCTCGCCCGAGGACAACTGCGAGGACGATGAAGTCGACGAGACGTTTGTGGCGCTGCAGAAGCTCCTCAAGGCCCTCAACCGAAACTCCCGACAGTCTGCGCAAGTCACCCCAACGCCTAACGCCTCCGTGGGCGAACCCACCACATCGTCGAGCCGAGGAATGGGGCGAAGCGCCGACGGCTCTGCGAATAACTCTCACAACACGCTACCGTCGGCCCAAGATCAGCCGCGGCTGTCGCAAGAGGAGATCCTCGAGTCTCGCCGGCAAGAGCGCGAGCGTTTCCGTCACATGCTCTTTTCCAAGCGATCTCGACCTCGGTCCCGCCGCGCGGCCCACTACCTTCAGTCGGAAGAAGAAGAAGAGGAAGAAGAACCAGTTGCCTCAGTGGAAAGCACGATCTCGAACCGCGTCATCAACGGATCTTTCTCCCGGTTGAATGTCCACGTGATCTCTCGTGATCGATGGGCACGGGAGGAAGTGGAGAGGCTCCCGATCGTTCTTCTACCCGAGAACGGCAAGGTTGTATCACCGGCTGAGAACCCCAAGTTGAACGTGTGTTTCACCAAAGAATTCATCGAGCTCCACGATGATCTGATGGCGCAGCTGAACGCCCTACCCGAGATGAGTGACCACTCACGTCTCCTGACGCCGCCCCAGTCCACTTGGTACATGCAAATGCGGCACATGGACGCCATCCATTGCTAGATGGAACTCTTGGTCATGGGCTGTACCACGAGAACACGGTTCGCTGTGAACTGGAGTAGCAACCTTGCATGCTTACACTCTTGCGTAACGGAGAATTGACATATTTATCCTCGTTATCATGATTGCATCGTGTTGCATTTGCATGCCTTTCGCCTTAAATTACGGAGCTTCTTGCTTCGCCGTTCACTCTACCTCGACGAGCTTACTCGTTCAAGACTGCTCGGTACTTCTCGTACGTCACGAAGAAAATGACGCACCACGGCGCCTTTCGCATCCAGTTGGGAATGAAGCCCTTGTAGAAGGCCTGCACACCGCCTTCCTGGAAGGTCTGCTTCGCACAGTCCGCCATGCCCTTGTACAGCGTGCCACGGCCGGACGCGTCCGTCGGCTGGGTCATGAGTCGCGTCTTCATCACGTCGATTCTGTCGCAACACAGACAAGGTAAGATGCCTGCGAGAGTTCGGTTTCTTCAGCCGTGAGATACGTACGGGTTTGACGCAGAAGCACCGGCGAAGCCAGCGATGAAGCTGGCACCCGTGTGGGCGATGACGCCGTCAGGGAGTAAACCGGACGTGATCAGAAGCTCCTTGCTGTGGTCATACGTGCCCAGCTCCGCAGCGTTCACGATGAAGCCACGCTGAATGTTGGGAGGCATGCCTCTCAGGAAACCACGGTAGCCCTCTCGCTGGTAGATCTTCGTGAAAGCATCGCCGACGCCACGGTACAGCACACCGGTCTTGTCGGCTTGCATCCGAACCTTGATGACATCCACACTAGATAACACGCAGCATTGTAGTTAGCGAAGAATCCCCGGTAAATCAATCAAAGTGGGGGAGTTTGCAGTACGTACGGGTTCGCAATGCTAATGCCGATGGCACCGGCGAAGCCGCCTGCCAGGAACTTGTTCATGAACGGCACCTCGTTGCGTGGGCCCTTGTTTGCACCGAAGATATCCCGCAGCGGCTCGTAGAGCACCATGCAAATGCTCGTGTACGACACTTGGCGCATCAGAGCTGGCGTTGCACCTTTCCACAACGCGCCCGGTCCTTCTTCCTTGGCGATCTTGCGGACCGCATCAAACATCCCGTTGTACTGCGCACCCGTCGACACCGAGACTGTGACGCCAGCGTTCGTGATCATCGACACAGGCACTGTTCGCTGCGCCTGCAGTCTCACCTTGGTGCAGTCGATCGGCAGCGTGAAGATCTCGGCCGTTGCGGACGCAAGGCCACCAGCGATGAAACGTGTCGACTTCTGCTCCAGAGGCGCGATCTTGATCTCGGACGAGACGTCCTTGGTCGCGGCCGTGGTGGCGAGCGGCGTCACCTCCACAGGCTTCTTGGCCTCCGTCATCTCGCCCTTCGCAGGCACTTGGATCTTGGTGGTAGCAGGCGTGGCCGTCATGGTCAAGATGAAATTGTTGGTGGAGTTGGCAACTGTGCGTGGCTCTTGCGACTAAAGAACGCTTTTGTTGGATTCGGATGTGAAGGTGGTGGTGGCTCGAACAGTCCACACCCGCCAACAATCTCTAGATTCGCTACGGGATCCAACAAACACAGCGCAAGCTTGCACTTCTGCTTGGAGTTGGGGCTTGTTGGTGTTCTTGTCCGAAAGCCCACGAGCCAGCTGGTCAAGCGTTCAAGCCGAGCGTGTATGAGACGCAGACCCAGTTGCCAACTGAATCTATCTGTTGGTAGGAACTACAGGGCGGCGAGCGAGCCAACGCAGACTTTGCTGCGGAGTTTGTCTGCTGTTTCTGGTTCCGTCCCATCCGTCACGATGGCTTCGAATTGGAATTGGATAAGTCCAGCACCAAGTTTGGCCATACAAACGCCCCTATACTAAACACAAGTCAATCAGCGATTACGTACTGGCACCTATTCACCTATTGCCCTGGTCTCATCTCTGCGGCAGACCTGATGATCCTGAAGATAGACTGACCAACAGAATAATCCATCGCGTGCAAACAGCGTCGCTTCCGCCATTGGGGAATCTTGCATCGAGAGAGAGAGAAGCAAGTGCACCCATGGCACAACTTCAACACGACAAGCACTGCACGGGAGGAAGGCGAGTACTGTGGTACCTCTGGATGAGCATGAGTATGCTTTTCAACAGGTAGATGGAGTGGACTACGTATCGTAGTAAAAGCGCTTTAACGTAACTTAGAAAAAGCGCTTTTTCGAGGAGGCAGCCGTTCTCACAAAGCGCCAGTGAGCGAGTGATGTCGCCCGTCCTACTATCTCCCGTCACTGGGCGGGTGTTCTGATTGAAAACCCGAGGGTGTTGGACTGGATCAATCATCCCTCCCATGCATTTTGTTCCCTTCTCATACTACGTAGTAGAGTCCAACGCCCAAAATTCCTAGGCGATCATCGTCCAGGTTGAGGTTGTCGCAGAGCGTGTTGTCGAAGGAAGCTCTATCGAGCCCACCATCCCTGGATTCCAGAGACCTCCGGCTCAGCAGGTCCCGACGGCGCTCCCGTAGAATCCAATCTTCCCTACGCGACGCCCTCGACGAGTATGAAGGTCAGCGGTGCGTGTCTGCTGGCGTACGCGTCCATGGCGGCGGGAGTCGCGGCTGCAGGATCGACGCTGTCGATGGGCACACTGGTGCAGTGTGAGAATGACGGGTCGAGATGTCTGTGGGCCTCGGGAGACGGACGACTACTCAACAGTGGCGAATTGCGCGAGCTCATGCTGGAGAAGCACGCTTCGGACGCGCGCTCCCTGGGCTCTGCCCGCCGGAATCTCGAACGACACATGAACTACATCGAAGGTACGATGCGCTACGTTGCACTATATCGATTGATGAGAAACGCCACTGACAATGGAGCACTGTGCTTGGTTATTTGCAGATGTGCACTCGTATGCGAAGTCGCTTGGCCACGGGTTCCTGTATCGCATGGGAGTCAACGAGCGCCACCTTGGTGACAGCCACGACCGCTCGATGCTTCCTCAGGCCTTCGTGCACCGTGAAATCAGCGCTGGTGCGACGCGTTCCAGACGCCTTGAACACCAGGCAACCGCGGCGTCGGGTTCTTCGGGTGGGAGCTACCCATCGTCTTTGAACTGGTGCACGACGGATAACCCCCAGGGCCGCAGCGTGTGTTCGACGGTGAAGAGTCAGGAGAAGTGTGGTAGTTGCTGGGCTTTCGCTGCAACCGATGCCATCGAGACGGCAGTGGCTATTACCGCGAACCAGACACAGGCCATTGCACTGTCCCCGCAGCAGCTCCTTTCTTGCAGCAACAGTACAACTGAGCAGACATTCACCTACTGCTGGGCGAAGAACGGAGTTTCTGGCGCGTCATGGGTCGCCGAAACCATCAAATGGAAGTCCACCAATGACGGTTGCAACGGCGGTATGACCCACGGTGCCTTCTTGGACGCTGTCCAGTACGAGATGGGTCTTTTGCCGAGCATCGAGATGCCGTACGATGATGACGATGGAAACTCCACTACGGCCTGTGTGCGAACTTCAAACAAGAGTGTTGCCAGCATCAGCGGATGGAAGCAAGTTGTCGGAAACGACTGCTCTGTCAGCAGCGACCCCAGCGTACTACTGAAGATCGCGCTGCAGGACCAACCTATCGCCGTTGCGATCAACTCCGCTGACCCGTTCAAAGACTACAAGGGCGGCTACTACTCATGCCCTAACAGCGGCACCCTGTCAAAGAAGGACGACGTGAACCACGCGCTCGTGCTCGTCGGCTACGGCACGGACGCGACATCGGGAGACTACTGGATCCTGAAGAACTCGTACGGCGGGTCGTGGGGTGACAGCGGGTTCCTGAAGCTTTTGGCTGACTCAAAGGTGAACTGCGGTCTCAACATCTTCCCTGTTGCCCCGACTGGTGCAAAGGCAAGTGCTGCTTCCGTTACCGTGGACGGTGGAGGTGACAACAAACTTCTCGGCCTATCACCCACATCGTGGATCGCCATTGCAGTTGTCGTGTCCGTTGTCACTGCCATTGCCACAATCATCGGCGCCTTCTACTCTCGCAAGCGCCGTGAAGCAGTCCGTGCCCAGGCTATCGGAGCTGCTAGCTACGAACGCTACACCCAAGCGTACACATAGAGACCTAGATCCCCCCTCCACGACGAGGCCACCAACTTGTCTTTTACTCGTCCATGTACTACACAATGAAAACTAATGCAACCGAAAAGAAGCTACGCGAGACTACCTACGGTGGTGCTACGAATATGGCAAGCTCCATCGCGAGGGTGCATTCCAGGGGCCATGTCATGGACACCACGACCATCATGGACGCCATGGAGCTAGCTGCCTGTGCAACTTGATGGGCGGTTCAAGTCGTGCCCGTCCACGCCACTGGCTGGTACACTGTACCATTGCGTTGGTTGGGGTTTCTGGCAGCTGGAAACAACCCCACAACAGCCACACGGCGGGAGAGTCAGTTGTGATGGGTTTCTCGGCCGTTGATTGGCTATTAAGATGGGAAAGAAGCCACGACCGCCTTTTTCCTTGATGGGTTTACGTTCCTGCTCTTTGCTCTCTGGTCCAGACTCTGGATGCTGGAAATTGTAACGCGCTTGTGAGTGGTGTCGCAGCAGGTCAAAGTGGTGTCGGCGTCGCTGGATCGCCTCCTCGCCGGTCTATCTTCCTACGTCTGCGGGTCTAAGTTTCCCGGCTGGCGTCATTCGATAGTCCACACCCGTCCAGCACGCATTTCCTTATTCCTCGCGGTCTATCTTCCAAGGGTGAAGTTAGACCAGCCGAGTCTATATTGCTGCGATGGTGAACATGGGAATGCTGCGCATATTGGCTGGTGTCGTGGTGCTCCAATGCGCGCTCCACACGGGCTCCTCTGTCGCGCTGGGCGTCTCGCAGGACCGCGAGGCGACTGCGTCGTTCGGTACGCTGCTTCGGTGCGAAGGAAACGACCAGACGCGTTGTCTGTGGGCCGACAGAGAAGGCCGCGCCGTGGGAAGTCACGAGATGATGCGTCAGCTCATGGAAAGCGAGGGTCTGGACATGGAGCTGGACGTCCAGCAGCGCCGGCGATTAGAGAAGTACGTGCAGTACATCGAGGACGTCCAGCGCCACGCGTGGGACCACGGCGTGGAGTTCTCGCACCGCATGGGCGTGAACGAACGCCACTTGTACCTGGACGACACGCGCACGCAGACGCCGCTCCAGTTCGTCCAGCAGGAGCTCCACGCGAGCCACCGCCGTCGTCTGGAAGCCGCGCCCACGCCGCGCAAGCTCGACTCACTCCCGGCCACGCTCGACTGGTGCACGACCAACAACCCGCTGAAGAAGAACGTGTGCACGCCCGTCAAGAGCCAGAACAAGTGCGGCTCGTGCTGGGCGTTCGCTGCAAGTGACGCCATCGAGATGGCGGTGGCGGTGAACACGGACACGTCGCCACTGGCGCTGTCGCCGCAGCAGTTCTTGGACTGCTCGCACCGTAACACGTCGCAGACGTTCAACTACTGCTGGGCGGAGAAGGGAATCAGTGGTGCGTCGTGGCTCAAGAAGACCATGATCTGGTCGTCGACCAACAACGGCTGCGACGGTGGCATGACCCACGGCGCGTTCATGGACGCTGGACAGGAAGGTCTCGGTCTGCTCAGCGAGCTCGTGCTGCCGTACACGGAGACGACGACCGACCTCACGCTCGTCCCCGGCCTCACGTCGAGCAAGACCCACACACCCAAGCCAGAAGCCGAGCGTGAGAAGAGCTGTGTCAAGGGCAGCTCCAACACGTCGGCGATGATCACGGGATACGAGCAGGCGTTCGGTGAAAGCTGCGCGACGTCGTCGGACTCGGTCGTACTGCTCAAGACGGCGCTCCAGAAGCAGCCGATCTCGGTTGCGATCAACTCGGGAAGTACGTTCAAGGACTACAAGGGCGGTCTCTACACGTGTCCCGACAACGGAGACTTCCTGCCTCCGTCCAACAGCGCGGCCATTGACCACGCCATCGTGCTGGTCGGCTACGGCACGGATGACGATGGCACTGACTACTGGATCCTGAAAAACTCGTACGGCTTTTCGTGGGGTGAGAAGGGTTTTCTGCGACTCAAGATGGACGCGAAGCTCAACTGTGGTGTGAGTGTGTTTCCCGTCATCCCAACGGGTGCGACCAAGGGTGCTGCGAAGCTCGTCGTGGAAGGTGGAGGCGACAACCTCATGTTGGGTGTGTCTCCGTTCGCGTGGGTCGCGTTCGCTGCTCTCGTCACCATCGCGACGTTCGTGCTTACCGCTTTTGGCGTCGTCATCCAGCGTCGTCGTCGCTCTGCATTGCACAAGGACGCAGTGATGGGCTAGTGCTCGTCCTCTCCTCTTACCTTTTGTCTTTCTCTCACTCTGAATTCTCTGGGAAAGGGATGTAAACTATGAATACAACCGCACTCGTTTGCCGTTCTTCACATGCCAGTCTTCACTGCGTGTACTTTGAGGCAATGGAGGCTGGCTAATAAGCACTCCTGTACGTCAGGAGCTCCATGATGTGATGATCCGCCTTTCCGATCACGGACCAGGATACCTGACGCGTGTGATTGGTGGTAATCCGTGGCTTCTCTCCATTGTATCCAATGAGACCGACGTGTAGTGCACCCTTAGAGATGGCGGTTCCATTCTCACACAGAGAGTGCGCACAGTTCACGATGAGCTCAACGCGGTACATCGACCAGGACGCGTACGAGACGTACAGCGACGCAGACGGCCAGGAGACCATCGTCACCAAGCTCGTGTCGGCGTCGCCGAGCGTGACGTTCGACGCCTGGATTGAGCACGTGTGGCTCAAGTATTCGCTCCAAGATCTGCACCCGGGCGAAGGCCGCGGTCTCAAGGGCCACGTGCGCAAAGTGCCGTTAGGCATCCACGAAGAGATCATCTCGGTCGGAGAGCCACGCGACTTGGACGACGAAGCGATCCCATCGATCACGTACAAGCTGCGCCAATTCGGTCCCATCCCGTGCAAGGACCACATCGGCTACGTGCGTTTCGTCAAGGACACGTCCAAGTCGGCGAGCGGCGAGCCACAGACGCTGGTGATCTGGTCCATCAAGACCGTGCCAACGACAGTGGGCAACATCTTCTTCTGTGGCGGGTCGTTGGTGCGTGTCGGACTGCGCTCAGCACTGTCGGTCATGCTTCGTCTCGGCTTGACGCCCAAGACGCTGGTCAAGAAGGCACGTACGAACTGAGGGACGGAGAGCGTGGACGGCACTAGCATAGCTCGACTCCCTGTCAAGATACACAAGCATGGATGTGTGTGTATGTCCTCTGAAGGCAGGACGAATATATTGGTTAATTGGGGCGCTTAATACGGTTACTAGTCAATTTGGAAGCTTGCTGCCATGGCTGAAGTCGGAGAGTCAATTGTGGCCGAGAGCGAAGAGTTCTTATAGTACAGCCGAACTGGAAGCCCACGCGACGCTGTGGGGAGGGAAAAGCCCAGGAAAGTCTGGCGTGTGCGTGAGAGTATGAACAACGAAAGTCACGTGGACGACCCTAGTGCCAGATCGCAGGCACGGCCTTCTCGATGATCTGCTTCGCCAGGCTGCAGATCTCGGCGTCGCTGGTTTTCTCAAGCCCGCGGAGGTGGTTGAGTCCGTCGTGCTTGAGTAGCGAGTTGCAGAACACCGTGACTTTGTTCAAGTCGCGGTGCTCCGACGACAGGTACATCGTCAAGACGTCGTGGACAGTGTGAAGAGCATGCTTGATGGTATCCGCGTCCGTAGCTTTCGCCAAGAGCTCCAGCTCACCCGCGCACTCCACCGAGTGTTCTTGGATCCGTTTCAAACGGTCCTCCGAGAAACCCAGCGAATCACGACGGATCAACCGCATGGAGCGTTGCTTCCGCGGGGTCGGAATACCCGCTTTAGCGTTTGTTTCCTGGATGGCTCCGTCAATCTCTTCTTCAAGCTTTCGGAGAAGTACACGCCGACGCAGCATCTCAGCCTTGTTGAAACTGGCCTGCTTGAGCGCGTCGCTCTCACTCTTACGCCTCCGCGAGAGGTCCGCTTGGATAGCTTGGGCGGAGCGCCGGACTGCGTCGATTGGCTCCGAGTCCGTGCTGCTGGCCTCATCGTCACTGAAGGCAGCTTCCATATCCTGAGGTTCCAACGCGATGCGTCGTTCATCAGCCTTGGGGGTCGTTGACACCAGTCTGTGCTTCACACTACCCGATGGTACGAGCAAGCGATGCTTCGACGAGTTGCTGCGCATGAGAGGCGAGCGGTTACCCTTGCTGTAGCTTTGAGTTGTCTCCAGGAACTGTTTCTCGTAGCGCTTTTCGTACTCGGGTGCGATCACGAAGTACGACAGCAGCGCCACACCCACGAGCATGCATGCCAGGACGAGCAGCACGATCTGGACTTCGCTCCAGCCACGGAACAGCGACGTCGTCGTCGCTAGCATGAGCTCGAGCATGAGAGTGTCACGTCTGTCGGAATGGTGGTAGCGGCCGAGTTGTGTCGGTGAAACAGTGTTAGCCGTGGCGTTTGCTTGAGGTGGTGGTGAATTGGATTCTGCTGGTCTGCCCGTTGTTTGTCGCCTATCGAGCTGCTCGGAGCGGTGCCGTGTTCAAGTTGACAACCCTTTCACCGCGCGTCTTGTCGGGCGGAACGTTGGTAGCTCTGTTACAATCTGTCCTTCTGATCTCGTCGTACAGCGAGCTAATGCAGGCGGCGTTGCTTCAGCCCTTGCGTTTTTCGCCGATGCAACTACAAGCGCCAACAAAAATTAGCGACTACAGCAGCCAGCGAGTATCGCGCTGAGCGGACCAGGCGTGGTTGCTGACCTGGTCGAACGTGGATGCGTCTGGTACTGGTACTGCCCACGCGCACAACGCTCACTTCACTTCGAACGCCGTCTGCCTTCACCGGCCGTAGTGTATCGAGTGGCTGAAGTCAGTTCAACGCTTCCGTCTATGCTTAGACAAAGTCTTCGCTGGCTGGGTATGATAGGGTACCAGAGCTCTGGGCGTCGGCGTGGGTCTTGGAGGCCTGCTCCTCCGTCCGCTGTTCGCGTCGCTGGGGGCGAGCTGTCTGTCCTCGCCTCGGTCGCCGCTTTCGCCCGTCTAATTTCCAGCGGACTCCGCCGTTTGGCTTACCGAGCCTGCCACACGCCTCAGATAAGGTCAGACGGGAACGCTCCATCGACGCTGCCATACAGAGGGCGTCGCTCGCTATGAATAGAAGCCTTGGGCCCTAAAAAGCCAGCACTTTTCTGCCATCCACCTCGAACGCCTCGCTTGCTTGTACAGTACCTACCATACTGAGTCCAGTATGTAGTGAGTGCACCGACGGCGAGCAGTCACTTGAAACGCCCTCCCCACCACCACCACGATCGACTCGATCTTCCATGCTTTTCACCCGCCAAACGGGGCAGCTTCAAGTTGGGAAATGTTGGCAGAAGATCGCTATGAGATCGCAATGATCGATATGTGTGTGTGTGCGGGTAGTCAAGACGAGATCACCATGGGATTTACGCTCTTCACGAAGGGGTAACGGACTGACGTCGTTCGAGACTCTTCGACGTACGGCTCAAATGAATCCAGCCCGACGATATGGAAGATGATCCACTGCGTTGGCTGCGGCGTCATCTCGGAAGTCGTTCGTCGTTCGTGCTCGTAGCCGACGACGCCAGGGTTCGCTCTGGCGCTCTGGTGCTCTGGCGTGGCCACTGGCGTTGATGTTGACGTCATGGCCACGAGGAGATGAAGATCGTGCATCCCATGACTGGGCTGCCCTAAATGGTGGGGCATACTATGTAGTAGCTTGCTGGCTTTGACATTGTAGCATTGCGTTGGTTTCAGTCGGCTGGCTTCGTATTCGAACTACCACCAGAAACAATCGCATACCTGACCACGACTGCGCGCGTGCTTGTGCGACTCCCTTTTGGAAGAATAAGACATGGCACTACGGGATCCTTCCCCCCTCGCAGGCTCTTCTCTAGCCACTCCACCCTCCATCTCCTCGTGTCCGTTTTGGTTTTTTTTTTTCGGGTGGATCCTTCCTCCCATCACAACCCACCCACGACGGAGTGGAGCTGTTGCTGGCCAGCCACACGCACACACACCAAGGTTACCACGGATAAGATATGGATAATCATGGATCTTTTCGACGTGCATCACACAACACACGCATGTTTACTGGTAGACGTCCTGTCAGCCTCGCCAATGCTCGTGTCCACCGTAGCCATGTCACGTCGGACGACGCTCTTCGCAGCCATAGCGACTAGCCGACGATGAAGAAGGACTGGGTGAGGGTCTTGAAATGGTCCTGAACCAGAGGTGAGCCCACGATTATGCTCGTATGACCCTGTCGATCGCCCAGCGGGAGAGAGGCTTCGGTCGGCGCTGACTGGGTAGCCTTGCCTTGCACACTTTGTGACACGGAAATCACATACTCGCCCATCTCCGCCTCTCGCTGGAAGCCCTTGCCGATCTGCGGGCTGTAGTAGCTCCAATCTGCTTGACCGAGCGTGAATGCCACAGTCGTCGATTCACCAGGCGAAAGGTGGATCTTCTTGAATTGCTTCAGCATCTTGGTTTCTGGGACGGACGCTAGTCGGAACTTCTGTGAGATGAACAGCAGAATGCTCTCACTTCCAGCGCGCTGGCCCTTGTTTTGGACTGTTAGCTGAACTTGAAGGTGATCAGTCGGACTGATGTGCGAGGCGTTCACAACCAAGTTCGAATATTCAAACTGTGTGAAGCTCAGCCCAAATCCAAACGGCCACTCGACTTCGCATTCCTTCCAATCGTCACAAACCGTGTTAACGCGGTGGAAGTAGGGCATGGCGTTGCCGCTGTGCTTTGGATACGTGATTGGAAGCTTTCCCGACGGATTCACGTCGCCCAAAAGGATGCCCGCAAGCGCTTCTCCACCTTGCTCACACGGAAGAAAGCCACTCAACACAGCGTCAGCGTTCAGGTGAGCGTCGACAAGCGTACGAGGACGCCCTTCGATGAGCACAACGATAACCTTCGTAGTCTTGATCTCGGTCAGAGCCTTCAGGTACTCACGCTGCCCTTCAGGCAAGGCAAGATCCTCGATATCACCAGCCTTCTCAGCGTAGGTGCCTTCGCCGAGTGCAACAATCGTGTACGCACTGCGTCGTGCAAGCTCCAATGCTTTGTTCCAGTCTTCACCGTTGTGGTTGCCGTTAACGTCGACGACTTCCAAGTAGTTTAGCGTCGTTTTGCTTGATCTAAGTCGGTCCGCTAGCGCTTCTTTCAGCGTTTTCCCGTTCGGAAAGTGTGAAGAATTGGATGAGCCTGGCCAGAACACCGACCATCCTCCACACATGAGGCCTTTGTTGTTCGAGAGTGGGCCTGTGAGGAAGACGTTGGTCGAAGTGCCGTCAACGGTGAGGGGAAGCACGTCGTTTCTGTTCTTCAACAGCACAATCGACTCGCGAGCGAGTTGGAGCGCGACGTCTTGGTCTTCTTTGCTTCCGACGGATCCCGTATCTTGCTTCTCACGAACTCCGTCCTCATAGTGCTCTGCGAACAATCCGACTTCCTCTTTCAGGGCGACAATGCGGCGGACCGACTCATCCAGTCGGGTTTCCGGCAGAAGTCCCCCACCTACTAGCCGTTCGACTGTTGCGAAGAAGTCGTTGTACCTAGGCCCCATGTTCATATCCACCGAGGTCTCCGTCAGCGACACTCGAACTGCATCGTCAACTGACGGCACGAGGTGGTGCTCAAAGTACATCCGATCGATCTCCGAGTAGTCAGTGACGAGCATGCCCGAAAAGTTCATGTCGTGGCGGAGGAGATCCGTCAGTATTTTGCGGCTTGCGATGACAGGAAACCCGTTAATCGAGATGTACGTCTCCATAGCTGACTTGACACCAGCTTGCGTCGCCGCGAGGAACGACGGTGCGAAGTAGTTAACCAAATCAAAGTCGGAGATCACATTGTCGGCTCGGTCGAGGCCGTCGATCGGGTTCGAGTAGCCGATGAAGTGCTTCATGCACGCAGCGACTTTTCCTGTGCTCTGGATGCCGCGAATGATCGACGCGCCCATCTGAGAAGCGAGGAATGGATCTTCGCCGAATGTTTCGTACACACGCGACCACTTGGGCTGCACGGAGATACCCAGTACGGGACTGAAGATCCACGGAATACCAGCGGCAAGCGTATCCTTGGCTTCGATCTGGCCCATCTTGTACACCAGATCCAGATTGAACGAGGCAGCAGCGCTAAGCGGCTGGCCAAACAACGTTGCCCCACGCACGTACGTGGCGCCGTGGATGGTGTCGATGCCGTAGATCATGGGCGTCTTGCTGTGCTGCTTGTAAATGGCCTTGATCTGGTCGAGGATCGACGCCCACTCGTCAGCACTCCAGCCAGTACGGCCATCCAGTGGCCCGGGAAACGGCGCGTTCAGGATGGAGCCGATGCCCATGCGAGCGTAGCTCTCCGTGGCCGTGCGGTTCAGCGCTGTCGCCGGGTCGCGGTCGTCGCCATTCATCAGCGAGTAGATGTCCAGCTGCGTCATCTGTGCGATCTTCTCACGCAGCGTCTACCACAGCAACACACAGCGTCAGCTCCATAGACACTGGCGATCACTACGCTACACGAGCTCACCATGTTGGCAATGAGCGCGTCGATTTCTAGACGTCCATGGGCAGGATGTTGCGGCGGTGGCGCGTCATCCAGTCGTGTCAAGTCGGACACGGACACGTCGTATACAAGAGTCTTCTCAGCAGCAGTACGTTGCGTGGCTCCCAGAGCCACCAACGCTGCAACGCGCAGCAGCGACAGCATGATCGCAGAGGTCTCGCCTGGTGGTGCTGTGATCTCCAGGTCTCAAGTTCTTCAACGTGAGGAGAAAAAAGATATCGTGTCTTGTGACATATCGACTACAGTAATAGAGTACTGAAGCCCTGTTCGGATTGAGCAGCTATCATGGAGAACGAGCGCAGGGGAGACAGGCTTCCCGTCGCTGTGGTGATGATGATGCATTAGTGGTCTTATCGATACTGCCGCTTGCTGTGACCTAGCACTGGCGATGATCACTTGCTGGACGGCGACTTTGCCTGCTGCTGCTGCTGCATAGCCAGCATGCGTTCCAAGAACGAGCCGTCGTTCGGGATCTCTGGTACTCCGCCAGGCATCTCTGGGAGCTCTTTTTCCTTCTTGGCTTTGTCGGTATCGACTTTTGCTTTCTTTGCCTTGGTTTCTTGATCATCGTCACTCTCGCTCAGGTGCTCGTCGAGGCTCTTGGCCTTGACTCGGTCCTTTCGACGTCGGCGCTTCTCTGCTCGTTTGGCTACACGTGCTTCAAACTCTTCGATATTACGCTTCCGCTTGGCTTCAAACTCTTCACGCTCCTTCTTCTTGGCGTACGCCTTCTCCATGCTCTCTACTCGATCCAGCTCTCTGTCCAATCAGCAACACGACCATCAGCATCAACCATGGAGAAGGTTTGACAACAGCCCTACAGCAGCATCACACCTTCTTCTAGCAGCACGGTACATGTGGAAGTCGCCACTACCAGCGCCAGCGCTGCTGCCCGACACATTGTCCACGCGGCTGGACTGGTAGCGGTCCTCCGCCGGCTTCCCGGCGTCCTCTTCGCCACGCTTCACTGTCTGCGGACCTTCCGCCACCACCGAAGCGACAGACACCTCCTGTGCTGCTCCATCGCCTCCACCCACTGCAGACGAGTACGCAATCGCTGCGACCTTGGCGTCGTTGTCCGAGTACGTCTGCACCGTCGTGTAGCGGCCCATGGTGCTTGTTGCGCTTGATGTCTCGAAAGGCACTGGTGAGCTGCTCGTCTGAGTCTGCGTCCATCTCTGAGTCTGCGTCCATCTCTGGTAAATCTCCTAAAATCGAATATATCTATCAATTGATGCAGGTACGTACATATAT
>JAADVE010000249.1:0-24549 GCA_023334595.1 Pythium utonaiense | reverse complement strand
CTATGGCAACACCCACTGGAGACAATTTTGAAGGAGACAGAGCGGTGGAGTCTGTCGCGACGGATGCGCGTGAAGAAAGGCAGTCCGCAGCAGCAACAGGTTCGTGCGCGAGCAGCAGCTGACGACTGGCAGCGACTCATCAAGTCTACATCACGAGAGACCCTGCGCAAGCAGCTCCAGACACAACTAGGACAGCTGATTCAAGCCCAAGCAGACGCGAAATTGCCAATTCCAGTTTTGCTCAAGCTGGAAGGCATCGAAGAGGACGAGCTGGAGACGCGATGGGACGCGTACGGCCGCGCACAGCCTCTGCGTACGTCTCCGTTTCGTCTTGAGGAGCTCTATGTAAGATACCCCCACGTACACCTCAGTTAAGACTAACGGACTGTCTGCTGACAGACCGTAACATCTTGGGCGAGCGCTTCGCGACGCTGGAGAATCCGCTGAGTTACCGGAAGCACCGCAGCGCCACCGAGATCTTCCAAAAGATGCGGCCGCGGATGAAAGAGGAGCTGCGGATGCGAGAGACGCGACGTATCCAGCGTCTCAACCAACAGGCCAAGAGGCAACGGAGCTCTAAGGCAACCCAGGCACTGAGTCCAGAGGAGGAGCTAGAGGCACGTCTGGACCAGAGCCTCAGGCTCGGCGTGGGCGGTGAGGAGGAGGAGGAGGAGGAGGAGGAGGGTGACGGCAACAACAGCGGTCTGTGAGAGGGACCACTTCAACATGACGTGCGTGTCCTAATCTAGGGCGTGGCGACTAGGGCTGGGCAGTTGGTTGCTGTTGGTTGGCTCGCAGTGGAGCCAGTGATACAGAGGCGGATTCCGTCTTCAAGTCGATTTACTGAGGTATACAAAACCAAAGTTGCGGATTCATCTGTAGTATGTTGTTATCTGTTGCTAAGCTTCTTATGTATAAAGTGACTGCAGATTGGTTGGGCGGCGCTGGTCGCGTCGGTGGCTCCATGCGCGAGCGGATCCCATGCCTTCGCTCCTCACTTCTTGCTGACTGCTCTGCTGGTTACGACGACCGGGTATGTGATGTGATGTCAATGCGGGCCGCGCCCACGCCGCTGGGACCAGAGAGACTGACTGTCTGGTGTGTCTGTGTGTGCAGTATTTGAGCATCCAGGAGGGCCATACATTTGTGTGGTATGCAGCTTTTCGTCGAGACCCTTTCGGGCGCTCCGCTCACCCTCGCGGTGGCGGCCGATGCCTCCGTGGTGTCGGTCAAGCAGATGATCGAGAACGTTGAGTTCATGACCGGCTTCTCGCTGGCTTGCGCCGGCAAGACGCTCGAGTCGGGCTCGCTCGCCGACTTCGGTGTCGAGGACGCGTCCACGCTTAAGATGCTCTACTCGGTCAACGGTGGTATGCGTGCCAAGTGGCGCAAGAAGCGCATGCGTCGTCTCCGTCGCAAGCGCCGAAAGATGCGTCAGCGTGCCAGATAAATGCTTTCGCCCCCGGAGTCTTCCAGGTCGCGAAGGGCAGGAGTTTGCGCCACGCCTTCCTCAACACCAAGTCGTCTAGCACTCTCGGTCTCAGCCCCAAGAGTGGACGCGCGTCAAGCGTCGACGCGCCGTGACGCGAAAGAACGACTGCAGTAATGCCATAATTCACACACGCCACGGACGTCGAGTCTGATGAGAAAAAAAACACCCACAGTAGCAGCGTTGTATTGAGTTGCATGGCTCCACAGGAACGACGTCAACAGCAGGATCCGTAGCTTCTCACAGAGAACACCAGCCCCACAGACAACGCAGCAGCGGAGTGTACAGGACGATTGACAGCACAGTGCGCAATGGCTTTGGCCCGTTGACCTCCACGCAGCAACAACCACACCGAGAGACAGCAACCGACATTGCATCATGGAATTTGTTTTACTGATACTGGTACTAACATGAGCAACTGCGGTCTGTGATACCCCGTAGTATGTGGGGATCTCAGTACTGCGTGCGGTCGTACTTGAGCATCCAGCCAGCGATCGCGCCGATCTGGTCCGTCGCTCGGCTCCACAGCGTCGGCGCTCTCTCCGTGACCTCGTACGTGTGTTCGCGTACCTCTGGCTGCTCCTCCTCCGTGGGCATCTCGTCCCGTGCTTCGACCACCGGGGTCAGTCCCAGCGCTTCCACGTCCGTCACCACCACCACTACGTCGACTTCTCCATCCTCCTCGGCCGTCGTGTTCGACGGACCTCTGGCCGGCAGCAGAAGCTCCCGTGTATACTCCATCGCAGCGCCGAGTGTCCCCCAGCGGCCAGCCACCGTTCGCTTCAGCGGCTTGACAGGGGTTTCTTCCTGCTGCTGTCCCTCGCTCGCCTCACCATGCCCAGGCTCTCGCTTTTCGATGCGGTAGTCGCCCAGCACACGGAAGGCCTGCTCGCGCTTCTCCTGCTCCTCCTCTCGCTTGGCTAGACGCTGTGCGGGCGTCAAGGTGTGGCTCAGAGCGTGCCGCACCCGGCGTTGCAGACCGTGGTAGACGTCCACGATGGTTGAATCGTAGTGCTTCTCGAACCGGTCCAAGTGGATCTCGCGGTTCAGCGCCAGGATCTTGCGTTCGCGCGAGCTGTCCACTTGGTCCACACCAAGCTCTTCCTCTTCCTCGCCGCCACCCGGCCTCACTGGGACCTCTTCTTGCTGTGGTTGAGTCTCCACAAACGACAGTCGCGTTACGAAGGACGCACGCTCCATGAGGTGGTTCAGGCGCAGGCGTCGTCGCTGGGCCTCGCGCTGCTTCTTGAGTCGATAGGCCTGCAACTTCTCCACCTTCTCCATGTGTTGCTGCGCTCGCTCGACGAGCACGAGCCATCGCTCGTGGAGCTGCTGCGCTGAGTAGTGGCCGTAGAACTGCGTCTCGTGGCCTGCATGGCGACTCAGCACCTTGTCCAGGATGAGGATGAGATCCCACTTGGCACCCACGCGCTCCACCGCTAGAATGAGTAGCTCGTCGTTGAAGCAGTCGCAGTGCACCAATCGCTCCGTGCAGTGCGGACACAGGTCGCGCCAGCCCCACGTGCGGATGACCACGTACCAGAGGTAGTCCTGCATGAGACCGAGCAGTGAAAGCCGTGCGAAAGCCGCGAGCAGGCCGAAGTACAAGAACTCCTTGAGGAATCGGCAGCTCCGGTTCATCCAGATGTACAGCAGAGGGCCCTGCGCCAGCGAGATGAATACCACGACCAGCACTTGCAGCAGGAACGCAAACCGGAAAGAGAAGCCCGAGGTGTCCCCGCCGGCAGCCTTGAGACGGAAGTACTTACGGCGCTGGCGGAAGATGAGCTTGAAGATCTCTTTGAACACGGCCTTGCCCAGCGACGGCAGGATCGTGAGCATCAGGTAGTACACGATCACCGAGCCCATGAGAGGCAGGTCATCGCCCAGCGAGCCGTGGAGCATGGCGAGGATAAAGGTCACGTAGAACGTGACGTATAGTGAGCAGAAGATGATGATGGATCGCTCGCCGCGTGAAAGCCGCTCGTTTCGGTATGGGAAAAAGATCCACGTGAAGTAGTTTTCGTGGCGCCACCACGTGTAGAACGGCTCGATAGGTCGCCGCATTTTGCGCCAGCAGCACGGGCCGAGCAGCCGCGTCTTGGGCACTTTGCGGTCCCATGGGTTGGGTTGCCAGTAGTCCACTTCGGCCTCGGGCACCGCGAACTCGTTCTTGTAGTTGCGCTCGAGGTTCGACCGGAACGACTCGCAGTGGACGGCCATTTGGAACACGCGCAGCCCAAAGAGCGACACGATGATATAAGGAACGAAGATGAGCATGAACGACGCACCCTTCCATCCAGATTCCGAGCAATCGTCGGGCATTGGGTTCACGTAGAAGTAGCGCAGCTCAAAGCCGGGCGTCGTCACCTGCGACCGCAGCGAGAAGAGCTTCTTCTTTGACTCGACGGGCGTTGGCAGTCGCGTCGTCTGGCAGTAGTCCAGTGACGAGGCGTTCGAGTCGTTGAGGTGGCGTGGTAGCCGACAGGGCTGAACAACCAGGTACATCTCGTCGTGGTCGTCGTTCTCGAAACGTGTGAGGGGCAGACTCGCGTAGGTCGTCGCGAGCCGCGAGCCTTCGGGTACGAATGTGAAGTTTTCGCCGTCCACGTAGTCCTCAAAGCTGTCCTTCGTGAGCAGCAGCACCTGGAATGAGGCGTTTTGCTTGGCGACGCGTTGCTGGCTGGCGTCGATATCGTACTTGAGACGAAACCCGACTTCGTCTTTCAGGTGCATGTACGCAAAGTCCTCCGTGAGCACGACGTCGCGGCCGATGAACGCGTCGAGATGGAGCACCTCACTCAGGTGCACGGTCGCGAGGAATACGACCATGACCGTCAGGACCACGACGCCCACGAGGAAGAAGCTCCAGAACTGCACGCAGCCGCGGCGTTTGCTGTACCGCGTGCCGATCCAACGCGTGCCCCAGTGCTCGCGGTCCGCCAGCATCCGTCGCTCTTGCACCAGCGACATGCGCTCGGCTGCCAGCTCCTCTTCCTCATCGTCGCTCTGGGGATCGCATAGCGCGACTTCGATCTCAGGCTCGCGGCCGATCGACCGCGCGTACGCTACGTACGCCTCAATCAGCTCCGTGTTGAGCTCTGTCCGCGGGTGTGTCGTGCGCTTGGGCGAGCAACAATCTTCTTCCTCCCCCTCTTCCCCCTCCTCCTCCTTGTCTTCGTGCATCACACGATCTGGGCTGTTGTTGCCTCCTCCGTGGGCCGTTCGCTCGTGGCGCTTGAACGCCTCCAGCGTCACAGGCTGGTTCGTGTTGGCCAGATGCACAAGGCTCTCGAACACCCTGTGGTTGTCTCTGCGGGCCTCTCGCTGCGACTGCGTCTCCTCCGTCCTCCGCTCCGCTGAGCTTTCCTCTCCCTGTGAGTCGAACGTCGATTCCGCCGACGCGTCCGCTGCCGACAGATCGTCCTGGCTCCTGCTGTGGTGCGACTGCTCGAGCTCTTCTCCGTACTGCGTCTGCGAACTCGGCCCGAAGTACTGCCTCGCGATGGCCTTGTGCTGGTGTCGCCGCGCTGTGCTGTCGTAGCTGCTTACGCTGGGATTACTCGCGACCGACAGCCCATCTCCGGAGGGCGGCGGCGCGGACGCAGGCAGCGTGTAGACGTCGAACGGATCGCTGTGGCGCGTTGCGTCCGGCGTGGCATGGCCGTCGCGTGGGTCGCCACCGAATGCGCGGCGGATGGCTCGCCACATTGGAAATGTAAGCAACTCTCGAGACGAAGCAGCCACGCTGGCGCTGAGCCATTTAACGAGACACCACAATCAGCGCAATCATCCAGCGTGACGCCGTGCGGATGAGTCGCTCTCTCCCCCTCTCCCCAGTTGGCCGAAAAAAAGTCAGAAGGTGTGGGCCAACTGTAGCCATGTCTCGCAAGGGATCACGTCAGTGAAGCGGGGGAATGCCACTATGATCATCCGGCAAATGAGACCTGGAAAATGGAAAATCGAAGATGCCCAACGGTGCGTGTGCGTGCATGGGTGACTGCCAACGCAGCACAACGGCTAGCAGCAAATGACTGCAAAGGCTCACTTCATTCCACCCACGCCCGCGCCCACGTGCCTATTCGTGGCGCGTGGCGCTTGAGCGGCATCCGTCGCTTCGATTGGATCGCTGGGCTGGATCGGCCCGTCGCCGCGACGCTTCCCCCTCTGTGCGACGGGCCCACAACTGCGTCGCCGTCGTTACCGGCTTCAGTAGTAGACACGAATTGACGCAGTGCATTCGCGCGGGGCAATGGAAATTTGCATCCGCCGGCTCATAATCCACAGCACTGCTGAGACGCCAGCGCGTGGTCTCTCGCTGGATCGGCCTCGTCTTGTCCCGCGTGACGCCGGCAGTCGCCGCCAAGGGTACCAGCCCCAACGACGAAGACCGCGATGTCTCGACTCACGGCACCTCGTCCGTTCGCTGCTGCTGACCGCAGTAGCTCTTTGGAGTGCATTCTACTGCGGCGTTGCCCTTGCCAGCACTGCGTCAGCCGCCGATTTCAGCACGATGACGTTTGATGAATGGACCTCGCTCTTCAGCGCCACCTCTACGAACATGCAGCTGCCGCAACTCTATCGCATTGGACCGCGTGTGCGGACAAAGATATTCGTGGCCAAGTCCGTTAGCTTAAGTGAGCTCTTCAACCGCGAGGCGATACTGCGCGGGCGTCTCAGCGAAGTCGTAGGCGTCTCTGCGGACCGCGTGATGATCGAGTACTTGGAGACAACTGTGACCCAGGAGATCGCGCGTGGCCCGTGGGCAGTCTCTCTCGGCATTTCCGCTCTCCAAGCACCTCCCACAGTGGCGAATACGACACCCATCGCCGAAAGTATCGAACAGGAGCGTCGGCGCATCGTGGACTGCCTGCTCCACGGAAGGATAGTCGGCACCACAAACGTCACGATTGATAGTCTGCAGTTGTTCGACGCGCCGATGCAACTGCTGAACGTGCGTCTCGATGGCGAGTCCTTCTACCAACTCGATACGACGCCTTGGGTGGGTGTCAGCATCGTGCTGGCCGCGCAGACGACCGCCTCGGCGCTCGTGTCTTCTACCAACAGCATTTCCAGCCTCGACGCCTTTATGAACCTCCGACTGCGGTTTCTGTTAGCGCGTTTCCTACGTGCGTTGCAGCTCGGTCCTTCCGCCATTCTCATCCGCGACCCGTGGACTCTGACACAGGCTACCCAGCCATACAATACCCCTGCCGTTATTGTCCCAGTCGAAGTCCACATCGGCGACGACGACTCCGTGCGACCAGCCGTAAACGGATACTTGCGCAACGCCAGTCTCATGGCAGAGTTCCAAGACCTCATGCCGCACTGGAAGCTGCTGGCCGTAGAGGTAGACGAGATTGCTGACGCTCTGAACGGGAAGTCCACTGGCTCCACTCCCACGCAGCCTCGGATAGCCCTCCCGAGCGTTCAACAGTTTGTCGTCTCGCTACTTGTGAAGCAGCTTTCGTTGTCGCACGTTCAGACCCGCCAGCACGCGATCCGTGACGGTGTCCGCGATAAGCTACTGTCACCCGCTCTCAACGGGTACAAGGTGGAGATCGATTTTTACTCCGTGGAGCTCGCACCTAGTGACCAAGTGACAGAAATCGCAGTGGGCAGCGACGAAGAAGCCGCGCTCTTCTACGACAACGACGGGAGCAACGCCGTGTGGATGGTCGCGCCAGTCGATCGCCCCTATGTGCTTCATCTCGCTCTCACTGTAGCCGTTAGCGACACCGTCCAGCCTGTCGCTCTGAGTGCGCTAGAGGACGGCTTATCCGCTGCTATCAACTCACTGGGTGCCTCCTTGGCGTTGGAACTGTCGTTTATCGATTACGCAGATCAATTCATCACGGCAACTACGTACGCTGACGTCCACTACAAGGGCGTCAAAGCGTTAAGCCCAGAGACAGTACCACTCGAAAACACGACAGCTACATCCGGCAAGAAGTCGTTTGTCGAGGTTTCCATGGCGTTTGTGGCTGGTGAGGAAGCCCAGATTCTCTCACGAGCGGTGCAAGTCGACGCCTTCACGCTCTATCGCATCCGCTGTGCTTTGCTGACTGTGCTCGAGTTGGTTTTTGTCGACGAGAAGGACATCACGCTGCTCTCACTTTCACCAAACCCTTCGACAACTCCACAGCTAGCTTTCCAGGTCAACGTCCGCATCTCTATCCTTGACGAAATGCAGCGTTATGGTATCAGCAGAGCGCTTGAGTCCCGACGGTTCACGCAAGTACTGGATGCGTCTCTGGGTAAGCAGCTCCAGCTCCTTCGCCGTGCTGTAAGCCTCCACGCGGACGGATCCGAGGGCCAACAAACGACGTTTCCAGGTACGAACAGTCTCATCCCGAGTGATTCGTCCGACGTATCGACGCCAGCACAGCTCCCGAAGCGAACGGACTACGTGTTCAGCGACCCTCGCTTCGATGGAAACCCAAGCGTTCTCACGAACACGCCGGCCAACTGCCAGGGAGGAGGCACGGAGGGCACAGCGTTTGCCCACAGCTGCCTTGTGGTCCGATGGAATAGCTCTTTCCCAGCTCAAACCGTATTCCTGCGTCAAATCAGCGTGGCTTCAACTAGTGTGAAGCTGCGGTCAAGCAACATCCTACTCCCAACAGCAAGCAACGAAGATGGTGCTACCACCACCACATCTCCAGTTGCTCCGTGGGTTCCTCCAACGTCCAGCACAGACGAGCCCACAAATGAACCGACTGCCTGGGCGTTCCAGCTCCAGAGCGACATCGCGGGCGTCGTCACACTTCATCTGTGGTTTGAGTTTGCAGATGCAGTATCCAACACAGTCTTCCCCGGCTTCCGAATCACCACAGACATCAACCTTAGACGACTCAGCAGCACAACAACTCTACCAGTGGATTTACCATTTCGTCAGCTACCTAGTACGCTGCTGCCGCCGACATTCGTGACGGCGCCATCTCTCGTCGTCTCGCGGAGCTCAAACACATTCGCCAGCGTCTCCTCCTCCAACAATGAGCAGCCGTCGACAGGAGCCAACATCACACTCACGCTCACCCAGCAGCTGCTACTGGGCCTCATCGACCCCGTCGTCGCAGCGAGGACCTGGCTGCTACGACCCAACTGCCCCGCTTGCCTCTACCCTCTCGAGATATGCAACCAGCACAGCGAATGCAACGCTATCTCCATGTGCTTCCGCCGCCTCGTGGACAAGCGACTTTCGCTATTTGA
The DNA here is from genome assembly GCA_023334595.1 of Pythium utonaiense. NCBI lineage: Eukaryota > Oomycota > Peronosporomycetes > Pythiales > Pythiaceae > Pythium > Pythium utonaiense. The sequence continues at coordinate 15,848 of JAADVE010000249.1, read as the reverse complement.
CGAGCTTCTTCACTCTTCCGAGAAGCATTTCGATCTCACAGGCATCTTGGACTCGTGCTTGTCGTCTCTGTCATTCCACGACAGGGTTTGGTCGATGTACGGACGGTCAAAGTTTGCGAACGGACTTCGCTGCGTGACAATGTCTTCCTGCCCCATCGCTGCGTCCCTCAATGCTCTTCGTCAACTCGCTCTCCGCTACACTCCTCGCTACCAGAAGGTCCGACTGCTGCCAGCACACCTTCCGCTCTCACTCTCCTTTGTCGTGGACGTGGACGGTGGAGTGGGCCAGTCTGTTGACGGAAACTCACGTGAACAGCAGACCGAGGTCATCAGCGAGATCACGCCAGCGGCTCTGAACAACATCAAAGAAACGATCAGCGCTCTCTATGGCGCGCTGTCCAACTCGATGGAGGTAGCTGTGCTTTCGACGACGGACGCGGCCTCCAACGCCACGGAGATCACGATGGAGTACTACTTCTGGGACGCCGACTTCGTGGGGCTGCCGTTCGTGTCAGTCAAGGTAGTGAATCCACAAACCCAGGGACCAGTCGCTCCCGTCGTCGAGACGAACGCCACCCACGCGCTGTGGCTCGAGACGGTGACGTAGGAGGTGAACTGGAATGAGGAGAGAACATGAGGAGCTCTTCAACATACAGCTACCGTCATTCCCGGACGTCACCACCATTCTGTACAATTTCCACCAATCGCATGCGTTGATTCGTAAATGGGCTCGTGACGAATCACGATTTACGTGAGACCTTCCGGACCCATGCGCAGCATTCGACGTCACGCTACGCTCTACGCAAGACCACCCACCCACCCCACGCGCGACCATCCACGAATACCATGAAGGCCGTCCACGTCACGCACTTTGCTGACGCCAACAACCTCGCGTTCGTGAGCGATGCCGCCAAGCCGCAGCTCGACGCGTCCTCCGGAGATCTCCTCGTTCGCGTGCTGGCGTGCGCTCTCAACCCAGGCGACTGTCGCGTCATGAGCGGCAGCGTCTCGCTCGTGCTCAAGCCCAAGCAGTTCCCGTACGTTCCTTGTATGGATATCTGCGGCGTCGTTCAAGACGTAGGGTCCAAGTGCGAGGCGTTCCACCGCGGTGACCGCGTGGTCATCGCTCTTGGGCCGCTTGAGAAACATGGGGGTCTGGCAGAGTTCCTAACCTGCGACTCGAAGCGCGCGACACTACTGCCCACCACGCTCTCACCAGTGGACGCTGCGTCTCTGCCGATTGCCGGAACGACTGCGCTGCAGGCCGTGAAGGACGCGGGAGTGAAAGAAGGCAGCAAGATCATGGTGCTTGGGGCCTCCGGGGGCGTCGGGAGCCTCATCGTGCAGATCGCCAAGGCGTTCGGCGCGACGTTCATCGCCGCAACGTCCACCAACGAGAAGCTGGTCAAGTCTCTCGGAGCGGATCTGGTCATCGACTACCGCACAGCCAAGTGGTGGGAGGCAATCCAAGACCGAACGCTGGATGTAGTCATCGACTGTGTCGGCTGCGACGAGTCGTGGGCCAACTGCGACCGCGTGCTGGCTCGCCACGGACGCTATGTCGCCGTTGTAGACAGCATAGACACTCAGATCCGATCGGTGCTGGATTTGGTGAGGTTTGCTGGACGGATTCTCCCTCGCGTGCTGAATCCGTTCACCACACGTTACAAGATGGTGAGCTCGTTTCCGATGGGCGAGGACGTCAAGCCTGTGCTGGATATGGCAGCTCAGGGGAAGATCCGCGCCGTATTGGACCCTCAGTCTCCCTTCGAGTTCAGCCTCGCCGGCGCGCAGCAGGCCGTGGCTCTACAGAACTCGCACCACGCCAAGGGCAAGCTCGTGTTCCAGGTCAGCACAGACGCGTAAGTGAGAGAGAGAGAGAGAGACAGAGACCTGGGTTCGATAGTAGGAGCATACAGAAAGTATGGGAAAAATGCTGTATTTAGTTGGTGGAAAGTATGCTGAAGGAGACCGCGCGACGTCATGCGCTTAGTGGTGGTGGTGCGACGCGTCCTGGGTCCACTGGATCGTGTTCGGGTCGATGCCTTCCTGCACCATCTCCCACAGCGGGCTCATCTCGCGCAGGCGGTTCACGTGCTTCACGCACATGTCCACGGCGAAGTCGACCTCTTCCTCCGTCGTGAAGCGGCCAATGCCGAAGCGGATGGACGTATGCGCGAGGTCCTCACCCACACCGATGGCACGGAGCACGTACGACGGCTCGAGCGATGCCGACGTACACGCGCTGCCCGAGGACACGGCGATGTTCTTGAGCGCCATGAGCAGACTCTCGCCCTCGACGTACGCGAACGAGATGTTGACGTTGCCAGGGTACCGCTTCTCCCAGTCGCCGTTCAGCTGCACGTGCTCGATCTTCTCGCAGATGCCGTTGTACAGCTTCTTGGACAAGTAGCTGACCCACTCGTGGTCGTTCTCCATTTCCTGCGACGCGACTTCGCAGGCCTTGCCAAAGCCCACACACAGCGTGTGCGGCAGCGTACCGCTGCGCAGACCACGCTCCTGGCCACCGCCCGACATGATCGGCTCCAAACGCACACGCGGACGGCGACGCACATACATGGCGCCGACGCCCTTAGGGCCGTACACCTTGTGGCCTGACAGCGACATCACATCGATGTTGAGCTCGTTCACGTCCAACGGCAGCTTGCCCAACATCTGCGCGGCATCCGTGTGGAAGAACACCTTGTTGGCTCGGCAGATCTCGCCAATCTCCTTCAGCGGCTGCACGACGCCGATCTCGTTGTGCACAGCGATGACCGACACGAGCGCCGTGTCGGGACGGATCGCGGCCTTCAGGTCCTCCAGGTTCAACAGGCCGTTCGTGCCCACAGGTAAGTACGTGACTTCAAAGCCCTCGGACTCGAGCACGCGGCACGAGTCCAGCACGCACTTGTGTTCGATCTGCGTGGTGATGATGTGCTTCTTCTTGGCCTTGGTGAAGTGGGCCACGCCCTTGATAATGGCGTTGTTCGACTCGGTCGCGCCCGACGTGAAGATGATCTCCTTGGAGCTGGCGCCGATCAGGTTCGCGACCTGCTCGCGGGCCTTCTCCACAGCCTTGTCGGCGTCCCAGCCGTACTCGTGCGTGGTCGAGTGCGGGTTACCGAAGTCGTACGTCATGTACGGCATCATGGCGTCCAGCACGCGCGGGTCCATGGGCGTCGTGGCCTGGAAATCCAGGTACGCGGCGCGGCCTTCGAGGCGCTGCTCGCCCTTCACGGCGAAGCCCGGCGAGAAGATCTTGTCCGACTTGATGTTGGCCAGCACGGACTCGGGCACGGCGTTCACGGGCTGGTAGCGCTTGTCAGCGGAGGTGGCCGAGGCGAAGGCGCGCGAGGAGCGAACGGAGGCGCGCTGCGCGAGACGCGCCGCCAGGCGGAGCGAGGACGCGGGCTGCATGATGGATGCGAAGTGGACTCGCCGGTGGCTGAGGAGCTCTTGGGGATTGCGGATCCACTGTGGACCCCACGCCTTCCTTCACGTTCCAACCAAGCGCGAGAGCAAACTCGAGAGCGACCATCACTCCGCCAGAACGCCAAACCAACGCGTGCCGTTAAACCAGAAAAAACGTTGGATCACGCGTTAGTTAGTGGCCAAGATGGCAATCAAACGTTTGATTGGGCCATGATTGCGACACACAGAGACCAACGCTCTACGTTCGAGAGAACTAAGCCAAGCTAATCACTGTCCCATAATGCTAATGCCGTTCTGTTCCCGTTCGCTGGAACACGCTCGCCAGAGTTCAGCAGCTCACCCATCACGACGCGAAGTCCAGATTTGGAGCCTGAACGCCAGCAGCGGAGCCTTCCGATGCTCATGCACCAGCGGCATACTTCCACAGCTACCGGACGAAGCGCAGGCACCATGAAGCGGTCTGTGGTGGCGGCATTCGCGCTTGCTGTGAGCAGTGCATTCGCGCCAACGACGGTGGCTGCGACCACGCAGTGCTTGCGTCTCACCAACGCCACGGCGTCCATCTACTCGGCCATCCCGCTCATCGTCGACAAGAAGAGCGACCTCGCGCATCTGCCGCTCCATGAGCTCATGGCGCCCGTGGACAAGGAATTCCCATGGCTCTCGACGTGTCTGGGGTCCGTCAACATCATGACCATTGGTCTGGGGCTGCTCGCGGATCCTGTGAAGTCCAAGTGCGTGAGCTCTCTGACGGGCAGCTCGAGCAGCAACTCGACCAGTATTTTGGACGTGGGAGATTCCATGACGAACTCGCTGTGTCCGTCTTTAAACTCGACGCTCTTTCCATGCGTGAACAATGTGCTGGTGGACACGATCGAGCAGCTCATCACGTCGGGAGGCGAGTGCTGCACGGACATGGCCGCGAAGATGAAGGAAGGGCTCGGCCAGGACCTCAAGTCGTTCATGGCCAAGTTCATGAACCGCGTTGGCGACGTGCTGTGCTCTGTGAAAACCTACGTGGATCCTGTCAGCGGTGCGAAGAAGAACGCAACGTGTGGCGATGCCGTCGTGGGTGCCATCGGCGGTGGCGACCTGTTCAACCTCATCGAGATGGTGCAGCTACCGAACGACCAGGCGTGCGCCGCCATGAAAGGACAGAACTTTACATCAACGACCGGTGGCACGTTCCAGTTCTTCGACAGCCAGACGGCGATCGACTCGTGCTTCGCACCGATCAACCAGCTCTTCACGGATCTCGCAAAGCTGCCGATGATCTCCAACTCCACGATGTCGCCCATGTTCGACGCCGGCAAGTGTCTCAAGGGCGAGACCATCATCACGATGGCACTGGACGAGAAGAGCCTCGTACAAGGCTTTGCGGAAGCATTGGACAAGATCGTCACAGGCATGAAGCTCACACCCGAGGGAGAGGTGACGCGCACTGTTCGTGCGGGCTTCGCGGACTGGGAGAAGGACTTTGGGCCCATGTGCTTCCACATCGCCAACGGAGTCACCAACTGCGCGTACAACAGCTCGGTGGTCTACGCGTTCTCAACCGACGTGTCTCCTCCTACGAACCCCCCGGGTGCGTCAGCGCCGTCCACTGATTCGAGTGGTCACAGCATCGCGGCTCCATCGACCGCTGTGCTGCTGAGCGTCGCCACGCTTCTCAGTGTGCGTGCGTTGGTGATGTAGCAGACGCAGTCTTAGCCCATGGTCAGTGAATACACAGTACTCTTTCATGTGACGTCTCATCTCGCTCCAGCAGATTGCTCATCGGCCATTCGTAGTGTCCATGTGACCAGGTTTCTTCCGTGGAAGTGGAGTGACGAACATGTGAGGCGAGTCGACACGAACAGTGAGCACGACCACCCCCTGCACCAGCAGCCCACCACCGGCACATGTACGTCGCGACGCTACTCAGCATGAGGAGCTCCATGCTTCAGCAGCCACCTGCATGAACTTGGGCTTGGGACGCGATGTGATTGATGCACTGGTGACCTCAACATCAACATCAAACGCAGCCGTCTCAGACTCAGATCGGAGCGTATGTGGTGATGACCCCTTCCCTCCCTCCCTCCCCCTCTCTCCATTTGCTCCAACCGGCCACACACATTCGCCGCAATTGTGATCTTGGAGATTGGCGCGGCCTTTCTCGTGCGAGGACGTTTCCCTGAGGAACCGTACATAGGGAGCTGGGGCTAGGGCTCGACTGGTTCATCTTGTCCGTTGCGGCTGCACGACGTGACGAGGGATTACCTTCCACGTCCTTCTATTGGCTGAAACCCTGTTCTGCGTCGTCCCCTCGTCTTCCCAGCTGGCGTCCCTTTCGTGGCTCTCCCTCGGTCGCTGAGTCCGCTTTGCACCATGTCGTGTCATCGTCTATCGCGCCGTCCAGCGTCCGCCCCGTCTGCTCTCTGGTCGACTGAACCGCCCGCCAAACTCACTCTGCCCAGACAACAGCAGAAGACAGACAGACCACAGTGCATTCGCACTTAAGCGGATAGCGTAGTCCGCCCGTCGTGTCGTCCTCGTCAGAACTGCTCTGTAGTCGGTTCTGCGCGGCAGTCCGTCCCTTGCTCTGAACAGTAGAGACCAACGCGGAGACCCCTTGGCGAGCAGCTCACGAAGCTCTCCCTCCCTTCATTCCGCCATCCCCACCCCCCCTCACGTGTAGCAGCACCATGACCACGTCCAAGTACGGCTACGCGCTCAACTTCGACTGGAAGCACCCGTGGCCGCGCGCCCCCATTCCCGTGAACGAGGAGGCGCGACTCGCCGAGCTCAGCAGCTACAACATCGTCGACTCGGAGCAGGACGAGAAGTTCGACAAGCTGTGCCGCATCGCGTGCAAGGAGATGAAGTGCCCCATCGCGGCCGTGAGCTTCATCGACAAGCAGCGCCAGTGGTTCAAGGCCAACAGTGGACTCACGCAGAAACAGATCCCGCGAGACGTCGCGCTCTGTGCGCACACCATCATGCACCCCAAGCGAGCGCTCATCGTGGAGGACACGTCGCTGGACGAGCGCTTCAGTAACAACCCGCTGGTCACGCGCGCCTCGGCTGTGCGCTTCTACGCCGGCGTACCGATCACCACGCCAAACGGATACTGCATCGGATCCGTGTTTGTGTTTGACGTCAAGCCGCACGAGGACGTAGATGCCAAGATCCTCCACAAAATCGCAGCCAAGGTGCTCAAGTACATGGACGAGCGACTGAAAGCCGGCAATGCAGCGAACGGCTCGACGCCTGTGCCAAACCTGCAACGCACGTCCTCGATGGAGTTCATGAATGACGCGAAGGCGATGGAACAGACTGCTGGTGAGACGGCCCTGCGGGAACAGCAGCCTGTGCCCGCTGCTCCTGTGAAGCCTGTTGCGAAGGCAGTGGCACCACCTCCAGCACCAGCAGCACGAGCTGCTCCTGTTGCTACTGCCCCAGTGCCAGTGCCTGCTCCTGCTACGGAAGGAGCCCTCGTGGCATCCGCCGCTGGCGATGCTTCGACTTCCACGGCCCTGGACGTGGCCGGTCAGCAGCCCAACAGCCTGGGCAACATGGGCTCGATGCTCATGAACCTGCTGGCACGAACCACGGAGACGCAGCAGCAGCTCGCCGCCCAGCAGGGCGTCATGTTCGAGACGCTGAGCACGCACTCGACGCAACTGGACACGCTGAGCCAGTCTATGAACAACCTCGAACGCAAGATGGAGGAGGTGCGATTGAAGCGCCAAGCCGCCAACGCGACCGGCGCGCGTGCCTGATCGTGCTTTCCGTGCTCGACGTACCACCAGATACCACGCCCGTGAGCAGCGCCGCCACGAACACGCACGCTGCTCTAGTACACTAATCGCCTCCGCCAGGGCCAGTGAAGGACCCATCGACTCTCCGGACCCGCATCCTTCGTATATCTATGCCCGTAGAGTTCGTCTGAATGTCTGTAAGTGATGTGGACCCACTACTCCACGCAACACACCTCTTTTCCCCATCTTCTGTTCTCTCCTCCTCCCTATCCTCCCGTCGCATGATCATGCACAGCACGCGCGTCGCAGCGCCGCTGCATCCAGCAGCTCCAGTGTCGTGTCGGAATTCCGCAATACGCACATATTGACACTCGACTACTCACATTCTGTCACTTGTGGGGCACGTAATGGCCGTTAGTGACGGGTCGGCCCACCCAACGAAACCCACCAGGTCATAAACCCATCGATCCGAAACCCACCCGTTTCGCCTTGGCATTTTGGCGCCAAATCCGCGGACCCCCAACACCCGAGCAGCTCCGTCGAAAACGCTCCCATCTCTCATCCCGCGAACATGGACATTGGCGGCGGCGACGCAGCAGCAGAAGTAGGCGGCGGAGGAGGCGGCGCAGGAGCAGGCGCCAAGCGCAACCGCAACGGCTCCGCTGCGGCGCGCGGATCCTCGGCGCTGAACAACGGCGGCGTGCAGGTGGAGCTGGTGGAGGACACGACGGCCGAGGCCGTGAAGACGCGATTCCTGCAGTTCCTGTGCGGCTACGGGCAGCAGTCCGCTGCTGATGACGGTGACGACGTGGAGATGGAGCCTGGTGTCGCGGCAGTCGCAGCGGCTACGGTGAACTACTCGCAGCAGGCCGAGGTGATGCGCAACACGGAGACGTCGTCGCTGTTCGTGGACTTCTCGCACGTGCTCGAGTTCGATCCGGACCTGGCGCACGCCATCCAGGCGCAGTTCTACCGCTGGGAGCCGTACTTGCGGCGCGCCGTGTTCGAGTTCATCCGCATGGAGGACGCGGCGTACGTGCTGAACGAGGACGCCAACAAGTCGCAGCGCGAGTTCTTCGTGTGCTTCTACAACTTCCAGCACGTGTCGCACATCCGCGACCTGCGCACGCGCAACATCGGCGAGCTCGTGTCGTTCTCGGGCACTGTGACGCGCACGTCGGAGGTGCGGCCGGAGCTGCTCTTCGGCGCGTTCACGTGCGGCGACTGCGGCGGCGACACCACTGGCATCGAGCAGCAGTTCAAGTACACGGAGCCCGTCAAGTGCCAGAACCCGTTCTGCCCCAACACGGCCCAGTGGGAGCTGCACACGGAGAAGAGCGTGTTCGTGGACTGGCAGCGCGTCAAGGTCCAGGAGAACAGCGACGAGATCCCGCCCGGCTCCATGCCGCGGTCCATCGACGTGATCCTACGCCACGAGAACGTCGAGCAGGCCAAGGCCGGAGACCGCGTGGTGTTCACGGGCTCGCTCATCGTCGTGCCTGACGTGTCCAAGTTCGTCAAGGCCGGTGGGGAGAACGCTGTGGCCATGAAGGCGATGCGTCCGCGAGGCAGCGGCGGCGAGAACTCGACACAGGGCATGGAGGGTGAGGGCGTGCGTGGTCTCAAGGCACTGGGCGTACGCGAACTCACGTACAAGACGTGCTTTTTGGCGTGCTCGGTGCAGACAATGGAGCAGCGGTTCAACAGCATCTCCATCCGCAGCGAGTTCGCCGAGGGCGATGGCGGTGACGCGGCGGACGCGGCGCAGCTTGAGTTCAGCGAGGAAGAGCTCGATGTGATCCGACGCATGAAGGACGACCCCGAGCGGTACGCCAAGATGGCTAAGTCGATCTGCCCGAACGTGTACGGCCACGACGAGATCCGCAAGGGCATTCTGCTCATGCTCTTTGGTGGCGTCCACAAGACGACGCTCGAGGGCATCAAGCTGCGTGGCGACATCAATGTTTGTATTGTGGGCGACCCGTCGACGGCCAAGTCGCAGTTCCTCAAGTACGTCTGTGGCTTCCTCCCACGTGCGATCTACGCGTCGGGCAAGGTCAGTTCGGCCGCTGGTCTCACAGCGTCGGTGACGCGCGACGCTGACAGCGGCGACTACTGCGTGGAGGCCGGTGCGTTGATGCTGGCGGACAATGGCATTTGCTGCATCGACGAGTTCGACAAGATGGATCCGATGGACCAAGTAGCGATCCACGAGGCCATGGAGCAGCAGACCATCTCTATCACCAAGGCTGGCATCCAGGCCACGCTGAACGCACGCACGTCGATCCTGGCGGCCGCGAACCCGCACAGCGGCCGGTACGACAAGACTAAGACGCTCAAGTACAACGTGAACATCTCGGCACCCATTATGTCTCGCTTCGACCTGTTCTTCGTGATCCTGGACGACTGCGACGAGGCCATCGACCAGAAGATCGCTGAGCACATTGTGAACTTGCACATGCCGGCAGAGCTGCAGGCGGATGCGCGCCAGTCGGCCAGCGGCTACAGCGAGGAGGACTTGAAGCGGTACATCAAGTTCGCTCGCACACTGAACCCATGCATCACGCCCGAGGCGAAGCGCATGATGGTGGCGTGCTACCGCAGTCTGCGAGAGAACGACGTGGTGAGCAATGGACAGACCAACATCGCGTACCGCATCACGGTGCGGCAGCTGGAGTCGATGGTGCGGCTCTCGGAGGCGTTGGCGCGACTGGATCTGAGCGACGTGGTGCTGGTGACGCACGTGCAGGAGGCGTATCGCCTGCTGAGCAAATCGATCATCCACGTGGACATGCAGAACGTGGAGCTGCAGCTACCGGTGGTGGCGAAGACGCTCGAGGAGGAAGAGGAGGAAGAGCAGCAGCAGGAGAATGCGAGACGGACGCGGAACGCAGGAGGAGCAGCAGAGGAGAGGAACGAGTTCTCTGCCAGCCAGGATGGACGTGACGCGAACGGCAGTGGAGCAGGGTCTGCAGGCAACGGAGGAGGCAGCGATCCGTCGTCGCTGTCGTTCGAGAGGTACGCGACGATCCAGAAGGCCATCGCTCGCTACATCCGCGAGAAGGAGGAGGAGCAGCTGAGTATAAAGCTGGCTCGTATTGCCGCACGTGACGCCATCGGCGGAGATGAGGAGGACGATGACGAAGAGGACGCCGGTGTCGTGCAGGGCGAGGTGGTGACGTGGTACTTGGCCGCGCAGGACATCACGTCCGAGGCACAGCTCGTGCGCGAGAAGAAGCTGATCAGCGGAGTGATCGATCGACTCGTGAGCGACAAGGTGCTCTCGATCGTGGAGGTGGAGGGCGACGAGGACGACGAAGAGGAAGAGGACGCACAAGAGCAGGAGGAGGCCAAGGAGGAGGAGGAAGAGACCAAGGTGGATGGAAACAAAGGGGGGAATGAGGAGGACGAAGACGAAGAGGAGGAGGAGGATGATGACGACGAGGAAGATGCAGAGGAGATGCTGCCTGCGAGACGGAAGAAGAGCAAGAAGCCGAAGAAGGCCAAGCTGACGCCGCAGCAGGAGGAGGCGAAGAAGCAGCAGCGCTATTTAACCCTCCACCCCAACTACGCGCTGGACTAGACGCCCTTTACCCGTCTTCTCCCCATCGATCTACCAGCCACACGCTACGATTAGTAATAGATAACGAAAGAACGCATCCATTGATAAGCACTACGGATCAAACTCCTCGGAGACCTGGAAGACGACCTCCTGGGCGAGCGGGTCAGCAGCTCGCGCGACGGCGGTCAGCGCTGCCTCCGCTGGAGAAGCAGCAGCGTGACATCGCGTGGCGTGAGCTCGTGCTGATCCACGAGCGTCAGCAGCCCCGCCAGAGTCCTCTGCGTGGGGAACTGACCCTCGTAATGCAGCCGCGGCACGTCCCACAGCGTCTTGGCCATGCTGTCGAAGCCCAGCGCCGGCAGCTCTTTCTTGGACAGCACAGCTCGGTCCGTGGTCAGGTCGCTGAGTGCCACGACGTAGCGACCACAGCGTGAGCGTGCTAGCACCTTGTCCACCAGACGCCAGCCAGTGCCCTCCGAGGTTCCTCCTTAATCCACCACCACGTGCAGTTGCCTGTCCGCCAGTACGTTGTGCTACTTGTCACTCGAGTCCCCTCACGAGCAGCACTTGGTCCAGCGGCAGCATCTCCACGAGCGTCGGGCTGGAAGTCGTGCCGGCCACGAATGCTGCGCCAGCAACGCGCTTAGCTAGCTGCATGGCCAAGGAGCCTACGCGGGAGGACGGCTTCGGGGAGGAGACCCAATGCGGGGGATCGATGGGGAGGAGCGGAGACTGGAGCGGAGACCGCAAGATCAAGTGAGTCACGGCTTCAACATCACTCACGTTAGCCAATCAGAGACATTGCGACACGTGATTGGCTGAAATATAAAGTGATGGCTGCCTACAGAGTTCGATGGCTTCATCAACGCTGCGTCATCTGGTCCGATCCCCACCGACTCCGTGGCGTCATGCGGTCGGTCCGCATCACTGCAGCACCGCCGGCGGAGCGGAGAGGAGACTCGCGCCTCTGCACTGGAAGACACCGCATGGGCTCAGATTTCTGGTGCCCGCACGGCATGGGAGTTCGCTCTCGTCGCATGGGATCATGCCAAGCGACCACGCGCTTACTGTGAAACATGGATACAGTCATGTTGCGATCCGCGTCGCTAGACTCCCGTCACACCACCTCCACTGCCTTTCGAAGGCAGCCTTTCGTCTTCGCTGAAGGGAGCTCCTCCCCCTCCACCATCAGCCGTCCCTCTTCCTCCTCCTCTCCTCTGTCTCCGGCGACGTTGATTCATTTCTTGCCTTCTGGGTTTTGTTTGCAACTCTGATGCTTGGGACAGCACCTCTGCGATGCCACATCCCACTCTGGACTTTTGACCACCACATCCACACGACGACGGGCGCGTTGGTCGGACCTTAGCGGCCAAAACGAATCAGCACTCGCTGGCGAACAAGCTGAAGGGACTGCTGGTGCGAACGGGTACTCAAGGTACCGGCAAGCAGCACGCACACTCGCTCCTCGGCTGCATCAACGCCACTGTTGACACCGCGATTGTCCATGTCTCTAGGCTTTGGCGAAATCGCCGCCGCCCCAACCCTCCAGTGAAACTCCACAGTCAGCTCTGACTGTCCGACCTCTACCACCATGGCTCTCTTCCAGCACGGCACGGCACACGCCGGGGGGGTGCTCTAATTTTTTTTGGAATTTCTGGACGCATTTTTCATGCAGCCAATCAACGCGTTTCCTACCGTTTTCAGCCGAGCCATTCCCGTGTCAAAAAGAACCAGTTGGTGGCTAGAAACAGCGTGTGAAATCCGGTCCCACGAAACTTTCCGTTGAAGAACGATCGGAGAGCCTGAAAACTTCGCCGGCTGCTGCTGAACTCCATAGTTGCACCAAGTCAAATGACACTGCCGGGTGAAAGTTTCCCCTACCCGCGAGCTCACGGCATGGGCGAGCTGTATTTTACCGCATCCCGACAAGGTCTCGCGTAGTTTTCGTGTTTTGTTGGTTTGTTTCCTTTCCCTCGGGTGTTGTGAGCGCCCTTGTGTGTGCTGTGTGTGTGTGAAGGGAAGCCTTCCTGAGTCTCTGCATCATGGAGCTTCGGGCCCACGACACCACATTCCCGAAAAAGCCTCCGCCCCACACGCCCCCACCAACGAAGATGTACGCAAGCCCCGGCCATCGGTACTCGTCGCAGCAGCGCAGCAGCTACTACGGCAGCTCCAACCAGAGCCAGAGCTACTCGCCCACCAAGTTCGCTAACTACGCGTCGTCCGCCTCGGGCTACGACGACCAGCACCACGCGTCCAGCAGCCGCCATCACCAGGGGCAGTACTACTCGCCGCCGCTCAAGGCGCAGAGCTACTCGCAGCAGCGCAGCGGTGGCTACAGCGACTACTACAACAACAACCAGAGCGCGCACTACTACCACCACCAAGACGGCACCACGTACTTCCCGTCCAGCTCGTCCACGGCGTCGTCGTCCCAAGACGGCTACTACGGAGATGACCTGGACGACTTTGATGACTTCCGATCGGCGTTCAGTCTGCGACCGGATGCCGACCCTGAGATGACGACCGTACCGATGGTGCCCACGCCCATCGCGCTGTCGATCTACGAGCACGGCAAGAAGCCGTCCGGACGCGTGCTGGTGACGTCTGGCAACCAGACCATCGAGCTGTTCTCCGGAGTCATGAACGCGCCGTCGCGAGGCGTCTTTGTCGCTGAGTAAGTTCCTCCTCACCCTCTCTGCTGGCCGATCGAAGGACGACAGGAGGGTGTGAGGGGGAGCGGAGCGACGGAGATCAGCCTCGCTGTCTCTCTCTATCAAGCGCGTTTTTGACAGTTGCGCATGAGTGTTTGAGTTCTCCCCACCACCATCCCCCTCCCCACCCTCCCCGTCACCCCACGTCAAGCCAGCGGTCGTGAATGTAATCTAAGAAGGACAAGAACTGTACAAGAAGACGCGTTTCTCGGAAGTGGTAGCAATAGCATAGCGAACATTAGGATTTTGTAGAAGTAGCCAGTCTGGCAGCATTATGGTATGAGCGTCTCGACGCCTCTCGCACAAGAATAATGAAACCCAAGCCTACAACCGACGTGCCACTCCTTCCTACGACTCGCCAGTGGCGTCCCCGGTCACTACGGCCTCCACGCCCTGGGGACTCGTGAGCTGTGCTTCCAGGTCATTCGCATTGTCCACAGCCTTGATGAGCTGGCTGATCCAAAGGTTCATGTCCTCGATGGACGCTGCGGCGAAGTGCAGCGGCTTCTTGGTGGCGTGCGTGAGGCGGAACTGGTGCGGGCGCCGCTTCTGGCTCTTGATGCGGATCGTGTAGCCGCTGAGCTTGTAGACTGCGGCCGGCCGCTTCTTCTTCTCCACGTGGTCGGTCTCACTGAGGAACATGCCAAGCGAGCCCTTGCGGATGAGCAACACGAAGAAATAGGTGTGCCAGTTCTTGCGGAAGCCGTCGCCGTGGAGGAAGTCCAGCACGCCGCACTGGATGGTTGCGGAGAGGCTGTGGAGCGAGGACTTGATAGCGGTGCTGGCGTTAACGGAGGAAGACGTGATGCCTAGTAGTGATGGCAGTGGGTACGGAGCTGGCAATTCCTCATTCTTGTCGTCCGTGTCTGTCGTGAAGGAGTAGACGACTGGGTGGGGTTTCCACTGGGCGTTGGCACTCGTCGCCTTGGGGTCTGTGATAGTCACGGCGTCAGAGGAGAACGGCGTGGCTGTCGCACTCAGCACGCTGCTCTGCTGCTCCATTTCGTGGAAGCATGTCTTGCAAATCCGCTGTGGTTTCTCAGACGTCTGGGAGAAGACACGCAGGGGCAACGAGTGCGGTGAGCACACGGCACACACAAGACTAGAGCAACGACGGCACTGGAAGAGAAGACACAGAGAGTGAGCTTGGTGAGAGAGCATTCAAGTGAGGGGATGGCGTCGTACATGGTGGCGTCGGTTGAGGAACGTGAAGGTCTCATCGCAGATAGTACAGCGATCGCTCTCATCGTCTGGCGTCCACGTGCGCTTGAGCCAATGCAACCGCCATCAGTTCGCACATTCTTGACTAAACCGCAGCAACAGCAATAGCCTCGCACTCACCAGCAACGCCGAGTCGTTCGTCAGCGGATTGACCCACTCAGGCGCCAGTTCGGTCACGATGCTCAGATACCGTAGCTGCGCCTCGAGGGTGGACATTTCGCCCAGGTCCTGCCATAGTTTCCTACAAACTCTCATCAGTCTCGTGCTTCTCACACCCAGCATCCCCCAAGCAACGAGCAACCCACAGTTTGCTCTCTCTCGCCATGCGAGCACAACACGGCACCCAGTCACTGATCCCCCTAGATGGTGCTGTGCGTTGGTCCTCTGCGAGCACTTTCGCGTACTCTTTCGAGCCGCGCGATTGCTCACACGACCCCACGAGAGCTTGCTGCCGCAGTGCCCACAGGCGATTCGCGTGGGTCTCAATGGCCCACAGCCGCGCGTCCAGCGACTGCGGGTCTCTCCTCAGACGCGACACCACCACCAGCACGAAATGGCACGCGTCCTGGAACTTGCTGTCGACGCTCGCGGGCGTGAGCTGCAGCGCCGCGAGCATGGCGCGAATGGAGACGGCGCGAGCGGACGACACCTCCTCCTTGGCGGCCATGAGCTCGCGCACATCGTCCTCGATGTCCTCTGGACCGTAGACGGTGTCTGGCATTCTCTCTCACGCACGCAGATCCAGCGCAGTCGCGTCGTGCGTAACCACTGGATGAGTCGCTTGGCTTGTGGTTCAAATCACCCCATCAATCAATCCACTCACGCATGGCGTCTCTTCAAGGCACGGGGTATCGATTGATAGAGGTTCCAGCGACATGAAACTGATCGTAAAGAGGCGGACATCTATTGATAGAGTGCATCACATAGTGTGGCCCACACTAAATGTCGATGGCACATCCTCGCGGCCTTCAAAAACCCAAAGGACACGACTAACGCAATGTGAGGATCCACGACAGGTTTTTTGCTTCCAGCTCTATACAAACACTAGTATTATTCCGGCGTACCCATATATTGCCGATAAATTGACGTAGTCGTGACCCATGCGGGACATGTTCCGTTACAGAACGGTACCTCGTCTCGCGCACGCGGAACGAGCCGTTCGGGGCGAAGAGCTCT